>JAHWXV010323783.1:0-2500 GCA_024586415.1 Phrixothrix hirtus
GAATATTAAGGAATTATTTTTAATTATTAGTACTCATTTCCTTCTCATATATGTATATTATTTAATTTTTGTTTAAATATTAATTTTAATGGTAATAGTTGTTATTATTTTCTACTTACGCGCTACTTTTGTTTAAACTGTAAACTACCACTTAGGTTGTAACCTGTAGGTAACGATTAAAATAAATAAATAATTTACAGAAACAAATTTTAAGACGCGCTTAGGTAGGTAAAAGATTTTTTATTTTAATGGTGATGTGACGTCATAGTTGGTAATTTAGTGCGAACATCTTAAAAAGTTAACTTTCATCAATTTTGTTATGGAAGATCTAGTTATATTTTTGCGTTGCGTGTGGTGGTGTTTTGCATAGATGCCAGCAATTTGTTTACGAATTTGATATTATTGTAATGATGTTTTATTTATCACATTTAATGTACAAAGATTAGAAATACGATTTATAATTGATTATAAATAAGGTCGACAATAATCTTGTTCAATTGCAGAGCTATGTCTACATGTTATGCGATTAAAGGCATGACAGCATTGTACGTTGCTGCTAAATAACTAAAATAAAAAGTCTACATTTGAAATCCTTGCAGCTAAATTACAAACATATGTGAACACTTACATCTCAATAAGCATATTTCGAAAAGGATACAACTACACACGGTATTTTTTAAAAACATAAACTATACCATTTTTATTGATGATGTAACTGTAAAGTTACATGCACTTGAAGTGCACTTCTCACAGCGTTGCGTTTTAATTTAGGAAACTTGTAAGTTGAAGAAGCCATCTTTTACTGCAATTGCCGGCCGTAATAGTTGTTAGCACAGGAAATTACGTTAAAATTAGTGACTTTTGTACGGTTTACTATAACCCATATCGGAACACATTCACAGTACTTGCCAGCACTCAAAATTGATATCAGAATACACTTTTGATGCACTGTAAGTTCCGTGTTACATTATACTCTATTTATGACATTACAAGCTCACGTCACCATAAAAATAAAGCATCATATTTAGCGCGCGGTATAAAACCTGGTTACTTATTGTTTTATTTACGCTGTCTAAATTTGATTAGAAATATTAAAATGTAAATAAATTTTTTAAAGATATTCCTATAAAAAAACATCGTTTTGTTACAAATTTGACATCTGGAATTATCAATTAATAATGCCTTGCTGCATAAGTCGCTTTATATTATTTTTGTTATGAGGATTATTTTCGTTTGTCAAGGTCAGACGCAGCTGTACTTTAGCGACGTTATAAAATACACGTGTTAAAATTAGCAACGCATTCTATAAAGCAACACGGAACTTTAGTATAGATATTTTAAAATGTAAAGATCCACTTAGTTGACATCATCATGCGTAAACACAGTGTAAATGTGTTTCCATTGCGCAGAATGACGAACTGGCTCTTTACAGTTTAAAACATCTTTACATGAGTATGGTTACAAGTTGATCTAAATCAAAGATGTTGCATCGATTCAATCCTGTTTATAATAATTACTTTAAAAAAGTACTTGATATGGTAAAAATTGATGCCTCTGCATTTGATGCTACAAGTCAGTCTCTCCTTTAAAAATCTGGTGTGAGACAACACACGACTTTTTCTTACGTACATAGGTATACAAATATGCAAATGTTCACGAATAATTAAAATATTATTTAGGAACGATAATGGTAACGGTCATCTATCCAAGTTACTGGACACATAAAACCCTGCTTAACTCCAGAGATTTTCTCTGATAACTCGCTTCAACACATTTTTTCAGGAAAACCTCCAAGTTCACGTAAAAGGGTGTCAAAAACATAAGAACCGTAGCAAGTTTAAAAAAAAATTTTTAAAAACGTTTTTGAGAAAATCGCAAAAAACTTAAAAATCGCAAGAACAAAGTGGCACTCCCGGTCTTTCAATTTTAACTAAATTCTTGCCGTCTCATGTACAGAAGATATAAAACATAAATATAGTTTTTGATTTTCATATAATGATTACTTTTTGAGATACGTTGTTTACAACTAATACTCCAAGTACTTCCGGTTACTCGACTTTCAAAAATTCCGAAAACATCTAAAAATGACAGAAATAATTTTAACGAAATTTTTGATTTTGCAGAAAAAGGAGATTATCATCCCAAATATAAATTTTCATTTAATTCGGGTTACGATTTACAGAAAACTTTCTGAATAACCGCCTAGATTATATGAAAGGTTCTTAAATGCTTAAGAAATACAATAAATTTTAAAAAAATCAATAGAGCCGATTTCGAGAGAATCTCGAATAACGAAAAATTCAGAAAATATTTAAAAATGACAGAAATAAAGTGGTACTTCCGGTTATTTAATTTTAACCAAATTGTTGATTTAGCACACTAAGGTGATTGTGACCTTACATATAATTTTTCATTTAGCTAGGGTTACTCGACATACAAAAAATTTTATGAAAAACCGCCTAGATTATATGAAAGGGCATCAAATTTCTAAGAAATATAG
>JAHWXV010323783.1:5000-10606 GCA_024586415.1 Phrixothrix hirtus
GGCCGAGACTTCGGGATGCGGAAATTCCCTTGACCCTCTTGGCTTCACTACTACGGTAATTTCAAAATGCCTACTAGGATTTTTAATTTGTCAATCATCACATTATCACGAGGCCTACGTTTTATTAAATGTCTCTGCTAAAAAAATTGACAACCTCGATCGGATTTGAACCTGTGTCTTTTGAGTGTAGAAGTAGACATGCTAACCACTACACCAATCAAGAACGGCTTAGCAGGTTTATTAGATTTGCTAATTTGAATTGATTCTAGTTACGAAATGTGTTGCTCTTTCGGTACAGGTCAATAACCCATAACTCCATTTTGGAGTGATCTCACTATTTAGGAGGATCAGTTCATTTTATTCAGCTGATAGAATTTTGACATTTTTACTTGTAAAAAGTAATGCTATTTCAACAACTTATTACAGACAGTTTGACGATAAAGTTTAGCTGATTGGTAATGTAAACGAAGCCAAATCTGCATTCAACAAACTAATACTCATTTCGTTCATAAAATTTAATGATTTTGTTCAGTTATAACTGATCGAAGAACGAAATATGAAATTGATCCGATTTACAAATCGAAAACAACTAAGGTTAAACCGATCTTCAGTGAGGCGGCCATTTCGTCAGAATATATAAGTGAGGATGAAAGTAACTACGATAACGTTTGTATATGTGCGAGTTCAAAGTAATGCGCAAAAAATCATTATGGACAAATATACTTATTTTGATCTAGCGTAATTGCATTCATTTTGATTGAAAACCATATACCTTGATATTGGCTTGAGGCAAGTGAAATTCAAGCCACAATCAAGCTTCAGGTGACTCGAATTTATTTGTTAGAGAAAACTTACCAGCATAAAGTTGCTTTAGAAACGACATCTCCTTGATCAACCTGGTCCACGAGCATACTGTAATGCGGTCCACAGCGAGCTCCATCTACAACTGTACTTTTCATGCAAGGAGCATACCGTAGATATTCTTAAAATAAAAAATGTTAGATTAAGAGGATAAATTTATGCGGTACATACCTTTCTGGTAATTAGGCTGAGTACACATTTGATGTACGGATTGAATAGGATTTTCTATCGCTTTGTTAAATTGGTATCTTTGTTGATCAGTGAAGCAGCGCTCGGTGTATTTTTTTAAGCAATCAACGAAGTTGTTCCAAGTACGACACACCAAGTCAATGTCGTTCATGTTATCAGGAAATATTAAATGCACCTCTTTGATTAAAGGGTCTGCCATTCTGACACATCGTTCGTATTCAGCTTTCGAACAATCATATTGCAAAGCGGATGAAATTACGAAGTATTGGTATAAAGAGAGTAGTACCAAAAGGTCATTCATTTCTAGAAAGGAAGTGCACTGTATATATTTTTTTTAAATTTAAGTAGAGTATGCACGAACGAAATTTTATCACCGCGTTTGAATAAATATTATTATTAATATTTTACGGTACGTGATTGCATATGATAGATTTTCGTTCAAAACAGGAAACGAGTAACGCTGAAAATCAGCTTTCTATGTTTCCGGTTCAAGCATACACCGCAGCTTTTATTGTTTATAATCAACGACTGTGGCTCGGTAACTATTAAAATTTAAATCTATTTGAAGCCTTGTTTTGTCCTCGGTGAGGTTACTTTCGGAATTAATTTGAATATCAGTAAAATCTTGCACGAAATGTAACCGAATCTTAAATTCTGAGAATTCGTTAAAATTTATTTGTCCAAAGACGACAGCTTAGACACGCTAGTTTCAAGAAATTAATTAGCATTTTAGCCGAAACGCTATTAAAAATGACTCAGAATAAAAGCGTGACCGAAACGCATTTATCGACTATAAAAATCAGTGTAGATTTGACCGATAATAGCGCACATTGTTATCCTTAATGTGCATTATTTCATCTTTCTAGGACCGACTGTAATGCGCTATTGACAGAATCGGTTCAATCTAAAAGGGGAAAAACGTAAACGATTGTCGTCTATTGTGTACCGCGAATGAATAAAAATTCTTTGAAGGGTCGTCGACATTGATATTTACATACTGTCACTATCCCATTCATTGCTTCCAAGAAATATCTTAATTATTAACGAATTCTATCTTCGATCGTTAGTTTACCGTCTATTTAATTTGCATTTGACCTACAAAAATAATTCGGCCAAAAGAATTATTTACAATAGTCCGTGACTTTTGTTTGAAAAATTCGATAAAAAATCAGCATTGACACTAATTTCTTCCAGTTCCGTCGCAAATTCCACTTATTTTGCTCGAATTTAAGCTCGACAATAGAATAGAAGGAGGTCGTGCCCTTCCGCTTAATGACCGCGGTCAGTTCGCGTGCAAACGTTGAGCGCGACCGGAAACAATCGCCCAAACAAACACCGATCGCAAATTTAATAACAGCATACTAACTTTTTCACTTGACCATCTTTGATTTAAATATTGATAACAGGTAAAGCGCTCTTTAAAATGTTCGTATTCGCCTACTTAGATTAAAGATAATTCTAAAGAAAGCATCGCGTCCTTACTAAACATCAATAACACCGCATTTTTTTACATAAAATTTAGCTTCGTAACTCTCAATTTGGTAAGTAGAGTAAAACAATGTTAACATAAATTAAGAAATTACTTACCTAATTTTTTCCAAGACACTGCGGACGATAATTTTGAAAATATCCGCCAAACGCAACACACCGTTTAATTCAAATTATTTGTTCGGTTTAGATTCACTTAAATTTTAAACGATATATCATGAAGTTTTCGAATTTAGAAAAAAATCTCATTTCATTCTAATGTGACCCGCACCTTTCGCAAACGGACGTAGACTGGTGGTGATTTAACTTGCTTTCCACTCTCGTTACGGTTGAAAAACTTTTTAACAATCGATCTTTTGTATTGTAGAAACGCATATCATCTCCCGGCTATTTACTCTGGAATTTTTTAAATAATCGTATCATTAAAGATATTACGATAATTATATATAATTTCTGTTTGGCGCCAAATCCATCCCCTAACAGTTATTTACTCAGTTTTTAATGTCGGTAGACATTGAATGTAATTGAACTTAAAGCTATTAATTACAGGTGTGTACATAGGTTTCATTTAACACGGTACATTGAATTCGTTTTTCTACAAATCATTCTATCGTGAAATTTTATATAATAATCTGGATTATCTAATTTCCAGGCACTGCGCTTATAGTAAACGATTGTCCATTCTGTTTATTTTCGTGACTAATGCTTCAGGATGCGGAAATTCTCTGCCCGCACAACCTTGACTACTATGGTCATTTCGCCATGCTTACCAGAACTTTTCCGAACTTGCTCAAATGCCAAATATCGCACTAAAACATGCGATTCACAACTTTATTAGACAAACTTTGAAATTTTTCCTCTGCTGAAAAATGTCAACTCCGGCCGAGTTGGAACCCAGGTCGTTTTCTACATCCGTGGAATAAGGATCATTATTTAACATATGTGCAGTAAATACACATCTGTACAAAAATTTAATCTGCTTCTAAACATCTTTTGATATTGGACAATTAAACTCCGACACGATTATGATGCTAAAACGCAAAAAATACTAAAATAACTTACTTATCGAGCGATCCGACCAAACAGATCCAACCGCTTATTTAGAGAAAACAACAAAAACAAAAATTAAAGATAATTCTATTCAACAAGAAATAAAAGAACAATTGATACAATGAGAAAAGTCTTCCAGATGTCCAAAATTGTATGGGTTACCAAAAATACTCAAGCAAGGCAATCTATTATGACCAATAGTTAGCTCTATAGGCGCACCAACATAACGAGTAGTAGGATATCTAGCGACAACATTACAAAGCCACGTGGAAAAAGCCCCCTCTTATGTAAAAACCTCAAAACATCTATAAATATTACAAAACCAAACTTTGCAACTTAATAATCTACTAATTAGCTTTGATATAATATCGTTCTTTACAAATGTGCCAATAAAAGAGACATATCAATAATAAGAGAAAACTACAATCCAGATATGCTCATATTATATCTCATGAACACTGTCTCAACAATATTTATTTCATGTACAAAAACAATAGATACAAACAAATTGAAGGTGACCCCATGGGTTCACCCCTCTCTCCAGGAATCGCTAATATCTTCGTGAAAGCATTTCAAACAAAAGGATTAGAAACTGCATCACTAAGACTTAAATTGTGGTTAAGATATATTGATGACACATTTGTAATATGGAATCATGGAAAAGATAATCTAAACAACTTTTTAGAACACTTGAACAGTATACATCAAAATATAAAGTTTACAATGGAAGTAGAACAGAATAACCAAATACCCTTCTTAGATGTTTTAATAAAAAAGAAAAATAATGTAACATTAGGACATACAGTGTATAGAAAAGCCACTTATACTGACAGATACCTAAATTCAAAATCAAATCACCACCTCTCACAATTATACTTAGTTGTGAAAACACTAGCTACAAGATCACAAACTTTAACTGATTCAGAACACATAAAAAACGAAATGGGGATACTAACAAAGGCACTTCAAAAAAATTGATTCACAAATCGCGAAATTCATAAGGCACTAAAAAGAAAAAAACGAACAGACCATGAAGAAGTAGAACCAACTTCGAGAGTAACTACACCATATATCAAAGGTACTACAGAGAAAATCGGCAGAATTTTAGCCAAACACAACATTCAAATGGCTTTAAAGGCTACGAACAAAATAGCCAAGATTATACCTAATCCTAAAGAAAAAATCCTGCTGATAGCTCAAGATGTCTATGAAATTCCCTGTACCAACTGTGAAAATTCATACATTGGCCAGACAAACAGAAGGATAAATGTCAGAAGGGATCAACACATCAATGCAGGGCAAATAAACGAAGCTACTTCATCCTTTGACCAACCATTTGGATTTAATTTAGAGGGTACCCCGTCAATTCAGACTTGCCAAAAAAGTCCCAATAAAATGGCCCACGCCAAAACAGCCCTTGCCTGAATAGCCCCAATAAAATAACCCATACCCAAAACCGTCTTGCAGTTCAACTAAATATCCCAGCTAAGAAGTCTCCTAAAAGGATTTCCAAGTACTTAAACAGAAATATTGCTTTTCCTTCAAGGATTCCTTAATTTTAAACTATAATTAATTGTTTTGCTCTTAGGTCTATAAATAACGCAAAGAATTTATCTAATAATTAAACATAAGTCTCTTACTTGTGATACCACCATTTTTTGCTTTAGGTGGTGGGATTACTTTAAGCAAAGTTGTATGACAAATTTTCTTGCAAGTTTGTGCTATTCATGTGTCGGTAGTGATACTTTGTCAGGGTTACCTTTGTGCGAGTTTTTATATTGGGGTTGTTTTGATGGGTGATGAATTTACAGCTATGAAACTACAAAACATATCCAAAATACACCTAATTCTGTTTTTACATAGTTTTGATTTAACACAGCTTATAAAAGAATAAAATAAATTTTTTTTAACACAATTTCATTTAAATATTTATGGAAACTTTCACAGTTATTATTCATAATTAAAACAATATTTGGGTTAAAACTGTGTAACTTTAATAAAAATTAAACGTTTCAAAA
>JAHWXV010323802.1:0-14847 GCA_024586415.1 Phrixothrix hirtus
TCAAACAAAAAATGCGTGGACAGCGATTTTCATCTCCTGAAGAGGCCGTTGAAGCATTTGAAAGCCACATTTTTGAGATACCAACTTCAGAGTGGAAAAAGATGCTTCGAGAAGTGGTTTGAACGCATGCAAAAGTATATAAAATTTAAAGGTGAATATTTTGAAAAACAATAAAACAGTTTGTTCCAAAAAAATTGTTTTCTTTCCTAGTTTTTGTAGCTACTTAAAAGGCAACCCTCGTATGTTCAACTTTTACTCGTACTTTTGATTTATCGGCTAACCTAAGGTTGACAAACAATTATCCCCTGTAGATTCAATCGACTATTTACAAAGAAAATTGTTATTTTTCATTATCTCAGTAACCCTTGAAATTTGTACTGTGTATTAAAATATTCCTTCATCTCAAATTTTATGGTTGATCAGGCCCTAAAGTTATGTCCACAGCTTTCGAATTACCCAGTATGTATCCATTGAAGCTTGGAAAGTGAGCGCAATGAGCATTGTGAGACAATGAAGACAATCTCTAATAACGCTTTAAACCACTGCAAAATCGGTTTTTTCCTTACTATTTTACAAAATGTCATCTCTACTAAAACCAAAACTACCAGGGTTATCCAGAAAGTAGACTATGTTTACGTCTTTAGCTGTTTTGAGCATGCGCAGCGCGGCCATCTTGGTGTCTGCGTATTCCTTGTCTCAGTCAGCATTCAGTCGCGTTAGCGCGAGGATTTTGTCGTTCCCCGTTATTTTACAGTAACAGTTTTAAATATGTGCCGCAATAGAAAATCCTGCTAGTTGTGAGGTACAACTTGTAATAAGGTTTTTGTAAACCTATTGAAATTTATCGACAACTGTGTGTGGTGTACGGAAACAAAGTTATCACTGAAGGTGGAGTGCGTTAGATTTAAAAATGGCCGAACTAATTTACACAACGAAGAGCGAAATGGATGACCAAGCATTGTGACTGATAAAATTATTGCAAAAGTCGATGAAAAGGTTAGAGATAACCGCCGATTCACAATAAAAGAGCTTTCACTCAGTTTTTCACAAATTTCGCGCAGTTTCTTGCATGAATTGTTTCTCAGAAACTGGGATACCACAAATTTTGTGCAAGATGGGTCCTAAAACTCCTGATGAAAAATCACAACAATCAGCGTATGTCAGCGTCATTAACATTTCTGGACTCTTACGACAAATATGGCGACTCATTACTGGATCGAATCGTAACGGGAGACGAGAGGTGGGTTAAACGTGTGAACTGCGACTCCAAATTGCAGTCTATGGAGTGGCGTAACATAAATTCCCCAAACAAGCCGAGAAAATGCATGCAAGGAAAATTATGTTAACCGTTTTTTGAGACAAGAAAAGCGCGTTTCTTATTGATTTCCTTGAACGTGGAACAACAATAAATTCTGAGAGGTATTGCCAAACTTTGCAAAATTTAAGAAGGGTGATTTAAAACAAGCGTAGAGGAAAGTTGAGTTTAAAAACTTTGTTTTTCACGATAACGCCTGACCACACACGGCAAATCGCACCCGACAAGTCCTTGAAAATTTTCAGTGGAAGGTTTCCCTCATCCACCATAGATCCTGGACCTTGCACCCAGCGACTTCCACCTCTTCCCAAATATGAAGACGTGGCTCGCAATGCAACGCTTTGATAACGATAAGGAACTGAGGGAGGGCGTGACTAATTGGTTGAAGTCTCAGGCGGCATAATTTTATGACAATGGAATTTCAAAGCTAGTTTACGGCTATGATAAGTGCCTAAATGTGTATGGTGGCTACGTTGAAAAGTAGTATTTTGGTGCCGCTTTCAAATGTATGTAATAAATATTTTTTTATGTAATGAGTTTTTTTTACAACAAAACGTAATCGACTTTCTGGATAACCCTCGTATTTCATCCAAGATTTCTTCGTTGAAAAGTAATAAATAGCAAATAAAGGGCGATTGGTTTTAGTGACTAGCTAATTTGTTTAAGAAGAAGATGATGGCTTCCAACTAAATCTGACAATTTTGTTATAAATGTATTATTAACTAATTATTTAGTTGCAAAGGCTTTATCGTCGATCGCATTTTCATTATCCTAAAGAGCTGTGATTTGTTCAGAAACATACTGCACAACATTATTTTACTGTATTAATAGTTTGACACTTTCTTTAACATACTTGATTTAATTGCATCAATACTTTTAAATGGGCTACATAGCACTTACCCAACGTGGGTGTTTTAAATTTAAACAGTAACATTGCATTAATTTAGCAGGAATCATAAAATAATTTAAAAAACCAATTGGCTTTTCTAAAGCTTGTATGTACCAAAATAAAAAATAAAAGACACTAGTCTTCTAATTTACATGCAAATATGCTGCACATATGGAATGCCACCCTTCAAAGCAAGGATTGCGCTAATGCAGATATTAACGAAGATTAAAATGATGAAACGTCTCCTTCCTTACAAGTTAACGATTAAGTTAGATCTGAGCATAATTAAAATTAGAAACAAATACAACAAACTGTAATATAGCTTTCATGTACATAATTATTATTTCAACAGGAACTCACCGTAAATAGCAAACTTCTGTAAAAATTGCAGTGTTATATATAAAATGGCAACACAGCACTCAAATTGCACAATCATAAAATTTTCAAATATAAACAAATTGTTAGAAAATATTTGATATAATCTTGTGCATATGACACCAGTATTGACTTATCTACAACAGAAAATGTGTTATAATCGACTAAATATTTTATACCTAGAAATTTAATGCGCTAAATAATTGTAAAGTATTCATTTTATAGAAGCTCCATAATGGGAGTCCATATTTTTCATCATAGGCCAAAAAAATGTGACTTTTTGTCATGGAAACATCCAAAAATTGTTAAATATTCTTCCCTAATAAACATCTTTGATTAAACGTACAATCTACCTTTTAATATACATGTACAAAATTTATTTTGGAAAATACCGAACGGTGATTATAATAAAAACGTTGTTAGCCTCTGAAAACTAAATAATCCCAATCATAAAGTTCTATTGGGAATATACCAAGAGATTAATTATTTAGCTGACCAAACAAACTAATTATTTTAGCTTATCAAATAGATCGAGTATAAAGGATCCGACACGATGCGAATTAGAGTACTGAAATCAGACGAGTGCGGAAAATAACAATTCCAACAGGTTCCAAACGAAAGTTTTTTCGATTAATAATAAATTTTTAACATTAGCCGCCTTATTTAAATGATTTAACTAAAAATTATAGTACTACTCAAATTTTATCACAGCACTTTCTGATTAGTGCCTAGTTTTACCACCTGTGTTGCCATGCGTTAAATATCATTACCGAGAAAACGGTTGGAAATTACTTAGATTATAAGGCACATTTAACATTAGGACCCAATTTAATCGACTAATTATTACCACAGCGACGATAGTAGTTAACAATTATTTCCATAGGAAATAATTATAAATTTGAAAAATCTACGATTGAGTGTTTGTGAAATTCGCTCTAGGTGTATACAGGGTGTAACAAAAGTGGTGTTCTAGCTATATGCAGGCAGATTCTACAATTAAACATAAGAGAAAGGTTCGTTATTGCGTTATACTAGTATATATAAAAAATTCTCAGTAACATAGAAATTGGTAGATCTGTTGGGCTGACATCAAGTAATAAATGATTAACTTTTCAGATCAAGTGGTAATGTGATAGCGTCACATTTGACAGTTGTTATAATTTTATGCTAACTTTTATGCTCTGCGTTTTTCGTATGATTTGTTGTTCTTTTTCATTGTTAATTAACATTCTTTTGATCGTTGCTCTTTTGTTAACGTGTTTTGTTTGTTTGATCATGCATAGTGTACGGCAACGAGGATATTACCGTCAATTAAGCGAATTTGGCAGAGGTCGAGTTATTGGTTTGCACGAAGCTGGTTTTTCATTTGGGGAAATTGCTAACCGTGTAAATCTAAATCTGTCTACTGTAATATGCGTGTGTCGTGCATGATTTGAAGATGGCCCGAAATATCGTAAAAGAGGAATCGGGACCTCAATAAGAACGAATGTGCGTCAAGATCGTCGCTTAAGACAAATGGCATTTAGAGAAGGATAGTTTGGTGAAAAATATCACCTTGTAACCCCTAGAACAGTTTATCGCCGAATTCGAAGTTTTGGGTTAACATCATATCGTCCTCAACTTGTGCTTCCTTTGACTGCAGAAGATTATCAGCAACTGTTACAATGGTGCAATGAAGCATCTCATTGGAATCTTGAATAGCGTCGTGTTGTCTTTAGAGACAAATCTAGATTTTGTTTAAGAATTCATGACAGTCGTATGAGAGTCAAAAGAAGACGGGGTCAACGACGGATTCTTCGATTTACAGTTGAGAGGCACGTACACCACACCGTGGGTGTTATGGTTTAGAGTGCGATTACTTATGGCAACAGGTCTTACTAGGTGTTAATTTGAGGCAATATGACATCACAACGGTATATTACGGAGGTGGTTGGAACATATCTTCTGCCATACTTAGAAGTGCTTAAAGATCCATTATTCCAGCAAGATAATGCACGTCCACCTGTAGCACGGTTTTCCTTGGACTTCTTTGAGCGGGGCCAGATTCATTTTTTGCCCTAGCCTCCAAGATTTTCATATCGTTCTCCCATTAAACATGCATCGGACATAATAGGTAGAAGGTTGCGAAATTTGCAGCATCCTCCTTTGACTTTGGAAACCTTGAGACATGTGGTACAACTTGCATGGTAGTCAATACCCCAAGTCGAGATAAACCACCTTATTCAGTCAATGCCTCGGCATGCAGATGAATGTGTAGATCAGAGAGACCGCACCACACATTATTAACAATTATTCTAAAATCTTGTTTAACTAATAAAGATTTTCCTCCCAAATTTTGATCATTTATTACTATAATGTAGATGAATATTCCTGCCGAATTTTTATGTCACTGAGTATATTAATTCATTAGTTACACGCATTTAAAGTTTTTAAACAATTATCAAGTAAGTAATACATGCAGGGTCAGTGATGTCAGTTGATTAAGTCATTCAAGTCATTAGTAGTATGCATGTGGTTCATGCATGTTGGTGTTCCAACCCACTTCAGAGACATGGCACGCGAATTTTTAAACGTGGTATATTTATGCTCCGACGCGCTCAACCGCGTTACTACCCGTGTAGGTCACTTTGAACATTTATTATGATTTTAGTTTAATTGCTTCATTTTATGTTATCTTTAAGAAGCTCAAGTAGCTGTAAATCAGTAACGAACAATTATGGGACATGCCAACATACATATATAGCCAGTCCATCATTTTTGTTAACTGTTTAAATAAACAATTAAAAAGCTCAAGTAGCTGTAACTCAGTAACGAACCATTGTGAAACATACGTTTATATAAACTTTTCTCCTTTTTTCTAGTCGTAGAAGTCACCTGCATATAGCCAACTCGCAGTTGTTGTTAACTTTTTAAAAAGAAATTGAAACTCAATCAGTAACGAGCCATTGTGAGACCTATACCTTTTTCCTTATTTTTAGTCATAAAAGCCGTCTGTAAATAGTCAGCCCACAATTTATATTACACCATGTATAAACTAATTTAATACTAAAAGGAGAATAAAGAAATATATAAGAGAATGATTGGAACCAAAGATGAGAAGAACAGTTTGGATCTACTGAAAGCGCATCGGATTAAAAAGACACGTGCAAAGGAAGCTGTGAAGGAGAGTAAAGCGTGTCTGAGGGTGAAGGAGGGAGTAATAATGCAGAATGATTTCGACGGTAATAAAAGATTATTTTGGAAGTGGGTAAGGAATGCAAAGCAGGGTGTAAGGAACCGAGTAAACGGAATACAGATAGCGAGAATGAAATAGAGTGGGATAAAAGTAAAGTGATATTCCGTTGTAAAGAATATTTTAAAGGGCTGTATGGCAATAGGGATACTGGGATAAGTGTAAATGTCGAAAATGCTGGAATAAATAAAATCCAAGAGAACGACAAAAGCATAGGGGTGGAAGAAGTCAGAAATGCAATAAGAAGGCTTAAAAATGGGAAGGGTGCTAGAGTAGATGAAGTTACAAACGAAATGTTAAAATATGGCGGTACGCGACTAGGTAAATGATTGTGCAAACTACCTATGCTTGTGTTCAATTAGCAAGAGTGCCAAAGAACTGGAAGGGTGCTACGATAGTGCCTCTGTACAAAGGAAACGGTGGTAGATAATAAATGCAAGAACTATATGGCTATAAGTTTATTTAATGTAGCTGGGAAGGTGTTTGGTAGAATTATAATTGACAGAGTTCGCATAAATACTGAAAGGAAGGTATGGGATGTACAGTGTGGGTTCATGCCTGGACGAGAGTGCGTTGATCAAATGTTTAGTTTGCAGCAAATGGCTGAGAATTTTTTACATGTTAATGAGAAAATGTATTGTACAATTGTGAATTTAGAGAAAGCGTATGATAGTGTTAATAGAAGCAAGTTATCGGCTACTCTGACGGAGTATGGTGTAAGGGAGAACTACTGAATGCAATAAAATCAATGTATGATGGAAGAAAAGCGTGCGTGAGAGTGAACGGTATGGTTAGTGAGTATTTTGAGATTGAGCAAAGTGCGAGACTACGATATGTGATGTCTCTTTGGTTGTTTAATATATTTATGGATAAATGCGTGAGAAGTGCATGTGAAGACTTGAGTGGTATAAATATAGGCAACGAAGATGCAAAAGTATTGATACATGCAGACGATGAAGTACTAGTAGCTAAAAGTATGAGCCAAATGGAACGAATGTTGAATAAATTTGAGTGAAAGAATGGATTTGAAAATCAATAGTGGCAAAACAAAGGTAATAGGACAGGTGAAAAGGAAGTATGTCAACTGATGTTGGGTAGCGAGATAATTGAGCAAGTGAATAAGTTTGCTTACCTGAGCAGAATGTTTGCGAATGATGGGCGAGTAGATAGTGAAATTGAAAAAAGAATGAATGCAGGCAGGAGAATAACTGGCAGCATGTGATCAGTAACCAAGAGTGAACAGTTAAGTATAGAAACAAAGAAGGCTATATACAATAGTGTATTTGTTCCAACTGTTTCATATGGCAGTGAGACTTGGGTATGTCAGAAGAAGCATATGAGTAAAATAAACGCCGTAAGTTTGAGGTACCTAACAGCTACATGTAGCAAAACGAGACGTGACAGAGTAACGAATGAATGGGTGGTGGATACGTGCCAGGTGAAGGAGACATCGCCTAATCTGTATGAAAGAAGTGCATTAAGATGGTTTAGACATGTGGAACGAATGAGAAATTAATGGTTAACAAAGAGAATATATGAGATAGGTATGAATGGAAAACTAGCTAGGGAAAGACCGAGAAAGAGGTGGTTGAATATAATTGAAGAAATTGAAAAAGGAAAGAAAATAAAGAGCGCAAAGAATAGGTGAGTTTCCCAAAGCGTTGTATGAATTTAATGGAAGCAAAAGAAGTGTGCAAGGACAGAAAGGAATTGGTGAAAAATAGTGAATGGGTGATAGTAGAGATAGTAGGATTGGTGGGTAATAGTAGGATGATGTGGATACTATATAGTGTTGGGAGTTGTGGCGAAGGTAGGTGGTAGTGAGAGGGGATTGGCGCATAGATGCATGTAGTAGTTGAGAAGGTGGAGGCTTGATACTGGGTTTTGCCTACCCCGCTAAGGGGTAGTAGTAGTAGTAGTAGTAATACTAAAAGTGGATCGAAAATCTTAACAATCATCGTGTTTACGTATCCAATGATATAAAAAAGAAAATTATTCTAAATATTTGATAGGTAGGTTTAATCTGGAAGATTTGTTGTGAGAACACAAACCATGGCAAAAGTTTCACAATTTGTTTTACGTATTAATAAACGGGAGATGAATTCCGCATTGCGAAATACTAGTAAATGCTTTGAGTAATTAAATTTAGGCAGTTATCCACGGGAAAAATACTGCTTCGCGAAAAATTGTCGCATTATCTAAAAACATTTTATGCAATTTATTTTTAATAACTTTAAATTCAGTCCAGTCCAGAAAGCATTGAAGAATAAAATAATTTAGTATAATTTAGGTAAAACGCAGAGCTAAAAATGGTTATAACATTTAATAATTGCTGTAAGAATGTTTAAGTAAGACGTCATTAATTTAAGTAAGAAATTTAAAACATCCACGATATTAAACAGCAATTGTAATTACTTCAGCAAACAGCGAAGATATACAGTTACGATACTATATCGCAAAAAAATTATGAAAGTTGACTTTGTAAATTCTGTACATACTTGAAGCAAATTTACTGTATACAGACCATATCCAAATCACTTTATAATGATTAACTTTTTGAATCAACCCCTAAAGTTTGCAAACTGAGAATCCTCATAACCTACCACGCGACTTGAGGCCGTACAATCCTAGATGTGCATCATGTAAGGGGCGAATACAAGGACTTCGCCTCTATATCCGTGTTCTATTTAATGTTCAATCTTACAACCAAATCCGAAGTGAGATGCGGGCCTGAGCGCACTAGTAGTTCGACTACTTCACAGCATTTCGTCTTGAGAACAAGCCTTATTGATTGTTACCGCGGTTTCCTTCCATCCTAAAAAGTGCAAGTTCACGCCCGTCCAAGTCGGTAATTTTTCAAATTAACGTCTTCTTGAATAAGAAAACAAAATCTTAGAGCTCATATTATGTTTGGTACTGGTCATAATGAGCACAACAAGATAAGCATAGCAATTGAAACCTTGAGGTCATAAGGAATTTCCGCATCCCGAAGCCTTAACTATACAAATATAAGATTGATGTAACTAAAAAAGACTTTGATCCAAGTATTTTCAATGGAAGATGCGTAACATTAACATAATTGATTGAAATTAAAGAATTGTCACTTTGATGACGCAGTTACGCCTGCGTCATAAGAAGCAAAAAGTTATCTATCCGAATGCGGGTTTTTCTGTACAAGCCGGAAACTTTGACTCTTTTTATCTCTTGGCATTTTCGCTACTTCACTCGTGACCTATTTCGCCATTAAAACTTGAAAAAATTGAAACGGAAATATAATAAAATAAAATTTTGAATATTGGAAATATTTTCAATATAAACATATTTGGAATAAAATATTTAAAGTAATTATGAACAATAAAATTACAAGTAGATGATACATAAAAAAATATTCAAACAAGTTTTAATCCTTATAATTAATAGAATAAAAAGTTGTTAACGTTACAAAAACCAAATCTGATACTTATTTACATTTAAATAACCTATTTAAGGAAATTGATATTATTTAATGGGATTTATGTATCTAACAGATTATTCTAATTTATTGCTATGAATGAATATTTATAAATCTAGTGAATTTTGACCAATTAAGTAGAGTTTTTATTTAATAAAGTCCATCATCTTTGAAAAAATCAATCATTTAAAAAGAAGTTAATATTAAAATAACAATTTTTTATCGTAAAAATGACACCACTTAAAACTTTGAAATTTAAAAAAATACTATACAAGACAAACTATTTAAAGAAAAAGAAATTATTCCAAAGTCTATTTTCTCGTAAAGGAAACCTTGCCTTATCTTTACACGATAACAAGTTGCTTGGATTTCGCCTACGAAGGCAACTTCAACAACACCATAGCAACCAATTACCTTAAAAAGGAACCTCGGAGCCGATTCAAGACAGGCTCATTGAATTTGCGATAGCCCGGTCGCCCAAAAGGTACTGGCAGCATAAACGCTTTGTCTTGCTGAAGTTGTTTGTATATATATATATATATACAGGGTGCTCCAGAAATAATTAGACAAACTTTGGAGTTAGATTAAACTAGCCAAAATTAAGAAAAAAGTTCCTATAAATATGTGTCCGAAAATGTCTCCTTTCGGAGTTACAGTATGAACTACACTTTTTATGCAAAATAAAGAAAAATTACTTTATTCAAGACATAAAAAATTAGGTAGATCATTATACAATGATTTATTTTTAATTTACAAGTGCTGCTGAAAGTGTCTACCACCAGTTTAAACCCATTCTTGTATGCGTCTAACTATCAAACGCGCTCAAATATTCCTGGTGTATTTCTGATTGGTAGACAGGCAGAGGTATTTATTTGTCAGCACATTAATCATAAGTGCTTACCCTAGAAAAATGCCAAACTATGGCTTAGGGGCCTAAAAGAAAACACGAAAGCACTTATTAAGCTCAAAAATTCGGCAAAGAAATGCCTTCTTTGCCGGACATACTCACGGCATCCCCAGGACAAACAAGGGTATACGACACTTCAAAACCAAGTATCCTGTATGCTCCAAGAGAAAAAGCAAAGGACTGGGATACTGTAGTCCAAGAAGCAGGCGACAAGTGCATACAAATCTATGGAGACCGCTAAAAATCCTTAAGAGGGATAAAACGATTAATTCCCTAATAATTCATAACAGTAGTCTCAAATTTAATAAGACCGAACAAGTGGAAGCGATTGCCGTATGTATCGAAAGTCAGTATTCTAACATGCAGCCTGCTAACAAGCACCTTGTGGCAAAAATTAAACGTACGATCGAAATAATTTCACCATAGACTACCCCTTAGTAACCAGTAAAGAAGAGGTTACGAACATAATTAAACTAATGAAATCTAGAAAGTCCCCCATAAAAAACGGCATCCCGGTCAGAGCGTTGAAAGTTCTAACTGACAGCCCTAAAGAGGAAATAGTCAACATCCTTAGTAAATGTTTCTCAATGGGCTACTTCCCTCTCCACTAGAAAATGGCAAGCATTGTCAAAATCCCTAAAAAGGACAAGGACCCGGCCATTCCTAAAAACAGAAGACCGATCAGCCTGTTAAATGTATTGTCTAAGCTTTTAGAAAAAATCGTTAATTAAAGATTGCAACACTTTTTGGAAGGATCTGAAATTATCACACACGACCAATTTCGATTTAGAAACAAACTATCCACTGTCCAACAAGCGCTAATTTGAAGGCAATAATAGCGAGAGCAAAACCCATAAAATTTAATATCCTTGCGGCCTTTCTAGACGTCGAAGAGGCTTACGACAGAGTGTGGGAGAAATGACTTAATTTACAAAATGTACCAAAATAACATTCCCCTGGCGATAACAAAAATTACTCTGTCGTTCCTTACTCACATGTCCTTCCAGATAAAATTAGGAAATACAATGTCTACTAAAAGAAGAGCCTTGGAGGAACTCCCGCAGGGTTCCGCTCTCTTACCAATACTTTTCAACATCTACGTCAATGACTTGCCGAAAATGCGGAGCTATTGCAATTTGCAGATGATACCGCCGGTACAGTAGCAGGCAGAGACGTGGTAGTAACACACTCAACCATGAGACAATGCTTAAAACAACTCAGCGAATATGCGGAAAATAACAATAAACAATAATAAATCAAGTTGTACATTTTTCGGCAAAAGAGGGCAAAAAGAAGGATTTGGAGGTTAACAAGGAAAAAGTCAAAATCAAGCCAAAAGCTACATATCTCGGACTATTTTCTGATAGAAATCTAAATTGGAAAACCCATACAGTTAAGAGCGCAGGGTATGCCAAATCCATGGCAAGAAAACAATATCCGATATTAGGGCCTCACATTAGAGGTCAAAAATAAAATAGTCAAAACGATGCCCTCCCGTGTCTGACTTATGGTGAGGAAGTATAAGTCAAGGGCTGAAAAGAAATCATCACGATTCAAAATAAGCTACTCAGAACAATTACGAGGACACCCTTCTATATTAGAAACGCTGACCTTCGCAAAAATATGGAGGCAATAGATTTAATAGGTAAAGCGGCGGTAAGAAGAGGGCGAATGATAGAAAGGCTGCTTCTACATAAATCCAACCAAGCTAAGAAAATTCCCAGAAACTTGTCCGTATAAGGCTTTACTGAACGGTGTAACCAACCCGACGACACTCTCTGACTCGTCGTTGTTGGGAAAGCCCATTTAGTCGTAGGCGACTAAGTACCTGATTAGAAGGAAGTTAAAAAAAATCATAAGTGCCTTAGTTACATTGCTTCTTTACGTCAAACGATGTAGTTTAATTAAAAATAGAGTGTTGATAACGTAAATAATAGTGTGGGTCGGAATTGTTAAAGATAAGTTGATTGGTCCTTATTTCGCTCCTCCCACCCTAAATATTCAAATTTACAAAAACTTTTGACAAGAAGAATTGCCGTTACTACTTGATGAAGTCCTGTTATTGATACATCAAATATATCTTAAGAACGACGGACCGCCGGCACATTTCAGTGTTATTGCTAAAGAAGTTTTGAATCGCTTTTATCCAAATAGGTGGCTCGGAAGAGGTAGACTTTGTCCATGGCCCGCTCGCTCACTCGACTATAGTCCTTTGGACTACTTTCTTTGGGGACATCTAAAAACTCTTGTTTATGCTGCTCCCGTAACGAATGTGCAGAAATTAAGACAGCCTATTTTATATTAGAATATATTAGAATATTAGAAATATTAGAAATAAACCAGGAATATTTGAGCGCGTTCGAAAATCGATGGTTAGACACATGCAAGACACAGCAGCTTTGTTAAATTAGAAATAAATTATTGTATAATGGCCTGCTTAATTTTTTATGCCTTTAATAGAGTAATCTGTTTTTGTATAAAAAGTGTAAGTGCATGCTGTAACTCCGAAAGGAGACTTTTTTGGACACAGGTTTATAGAAACTTTTTTCTTTATTTTGGCGAGTTTAATCGAACTCCAAGTTTATCCAACTATTTAAAGACACCCTGTATATATCTATTATTACTAGATATAAAAATTAAAAATTTTATACCAATCACTAGCTATAAAATATCCACATTTTGCAATCATCAAATTAGTACTTCCATTTCCGGTTTTCCCAGAAATGGTATAAACTTTATAATTTTAAATGGGACACCATATATATTTTTACATTTTTAGATATAGCAGGTTATGGTTATTAAAAGGTGATATGATTATTTTCAACGCCAAATAAATAAAAATTAATTAACTTACGAAAATTACGAATAAGCCTAGTTCTAAAACAAAATTGAATTTAAATTAAGTGCTGCAGGTGTTCACCCGTTTTTAAACAATGTGTTCCCAAATAGCTGGATTGGAAAAGAGCTCCAATTTCAACACTTAATTTAAATTTAATATTTTTTAGTACTAGATTCATTGATAATTTCCATAAGTTACTTAATTTTTATTTATTTGGTGTTGAAAATAATGTTATCGTGTCTTACGTTTTTATAGCCAGAAAACCTTCTCTATCTAAAAATATAAAAATATATAGTGTGTCCCGTTTAAAATTATAAAGTTTATACCATTCCCGAGACAACCAAAAACAGTAGCACTGATTTGGTGATTGTAAAATATGGATATTTTATAACCACTGGTATAAAATTCAAATTTTTATATCTAGTAATAACAGAGATAATTGACCGTTTCCTGACATTTGGCTGGCCTGATATATAATTATTCAGCTCTGATAGATGGGTGCTCTAAATATTAGCGGCACCGCATTTATTAAGTACTGATTTTTTTGAATGTGGATGTATGTATGTATATAAAATTCCAAATTATAATTTATTAGGTAGAAAGTAATCACTGATAATCACAGTTAGATACAAATTACCTGAAATTGTTTTAAAGCGCATATAAAATACAAATAATGCAGATATTTACATTAAAGAATTTCGTAATAGATTAAAATATTTATATAAAACCTAATATTTGTGATGTTACGTCGTTAATCAACAATTTCTCAAACCTAAATTTTGTTGCAATAATTTATTTAAAACATTACATTATATTTATTCACACCCACTTTAGCATAAATCCACATTTATTTACACATATAGGATAAACGGAAAACGTATTTTAAGAGTGCCACGAAAATTCGCGGTTATTATTTAATAACTTGTTTTTGTAACATTATCAACAACAATATTTTGTATAATAATCGTCAAGGGCACTTTTTTCTATTGAGAAAATGAGACTCATTCACTAAAACATCCAAAAAAGTTACTTTTTGCTTTAACTACTGTTTGTTTTTGTCGCAACACGGAAATTCCTTTTGAACTGATGGTTTCAACTTCTGTGATCATTTTGACGTGTTTACTAAAATTTAGCCGAACCTAGAGGTGCTCTGACATCCAATTAATGCGCCAAATATCACACTGAAACAGAACTTACGATTTTACTTCCTGATCCAAAACGGAACGCTGTTTTCAAGTTTTTTCCACTAAAACATTACTAACCTTGACAGAGTAGAACTATTTCTTTAAGCATAGATGACTACGGCGCCGAAGTCTTTGCTTTCAAGTATTTATTCATTATCGGAAATAGCGAGAAAATATCTAAATACTTTCTGTAGTTCAGTGTAGTTACATTGAAAAAAAGCTATATTCACTAATAAATTTGCTTGAATGTCATTCGTTTTATACAAGACCTTATTTACTTTTTATCGATCGTTTAATGAATATCTAAGTCAGCAATTCTCGAAAATAAAAAGTTTGCAATTTTTATTTATAATAACAATGTTTTTAGGTCATTCTATATAAATATCAGTGTCGTGGGTTAATGTTGTTCGCATTATAGATTGCATACGTAATCACTGTTTTCGGATTTATTACTTTCTCTTACCTATATGAAATATATGTGATATAAAGTATTGTTTTCGACCAAAATTTTCGATGTCGAAATTTTAGTGGAAATACACGTTTTCGGGTCCCCTGAGTCCGAAAATCATGTTTTTAAAAATTGGTCTGTCTGTGTGTGTGTGTGTGTGTATGTGTGTGTGTGTGTGTGTGTGTGTGTGTGTGTGTGTGTGTGTGT
>JAHWXV010323806.1:0-10304 GCA_024586415.1 Phrixothrix hirtus
ACACACACACACACACAACAACACACACACACACAACACACATACACACACACACACAGACCAATTTCTAAAATCATGATTTTCGTACTCAGGGGACCCGAAAACGTGTATTTCCACTAAAATTTAGACATCGAAAATTTTGGTCGAAAACAAAACTTTCTCTTTTGCCTATATTTCATATAGGTAAGAGAAAGTAAAAATAGATAACTATTGGTTTGAATAAGATACCTCAACCAGTCACATAGCTCGACAAGTGTTTCCACATCAAGATCCCAGATTCCAGATGTTTTTCTATGGGAATACCCAAAGGGTAAAGATAATATTGTAAAACCAAGAGTAGTGGATGAACTTGAAAGAAAAATTGGAGCATAGAATCGAGCTATTCCGCGGGAATTACTTATTAGAGTCATGTTTAATTTCGTCAACCGCTTAAATAAATCTTCCATTCGTAGACTTCAATAAACCGTTTCTCTTCAAAATTTGCAATTTATAAAAATAATCTTTGTTTAGAAGATAACTAGTTAGTGCGTTTTAACGGACCCTGCATTAATACAATTATTTAATTTATTTTCTGATTTAGTCACCATTAAATCGGATGGTTAGTGTGTTTATTTAAGAAAGTGAAATAAAACATCATGTTTCAAACTTTTGGAAGTTGATTTACTTTCATTACACCTCATGACTAATCTTCTTTGTTAATTAGGCATTCTTTAGCTGCTTGTTTTATTATAGAATGACGTTTTTCTCTTGGGCAGAGGACTTGCATACAAGATTATGAATAAAAGAGTATTCTAATTTATTTTGTTGAACTAATTTACGTTTAGTCATGATTAAAATGATAGTTACTATTGTTTCTACTTGTTAGGAAATTAGTCATTTTCTGAATAGTTTGACACAAAACGGATCTTAAATTGATTTAGGTTTTTAGGAATTTGATTACTTTGGGATATCATAAATAATTGAATTTTAAACGCTTTGCTTGTTTAATTATAAGTACTTAATTACCTATCATTAGCAATAAAAATATTGTAAAGGAGCAAATTTTCTATTAAATATTTAATATTCTTTGTATATCTTTTAGTTGTGGACCAAAATCAGAATTATAAAGTATACGTCCCTGAATATTATTCATTTTTTCAATAATCTATGCTAGCCATGAATTGTTAAATTTATTTAGCGGCCATGCTAATTTAATTATTTCAGAGTCTCAAATCGTTACAAATAAAATTAAAACAATAAAATATTGCCGTTTGTGGAAGTATGCTGTTAATTTGATAAACATCACTGTTACACGAATTGTACTATTTTGATAAAACAGTTTTATTACTTTGTTATTAATTATTGCAAAATGTATATTGTTGCAAAAGCTTTATTGATATGTACTATTTTTGTGATATCTCATATCAACTTTTTTGTGACAATTCTACTACAATTCCTACTAAAACCTACAAAAATTCAAAAATATGCAACTCTAATATAGTAGTATAAAATTTTATTCTTACATTCTGTCAGAATAGTACATCTCAAGGAACTTCTTTACATCAAGAACTAAGTACTCTATTACAGTAATAAATTAAAAATTTGCTCTGCTTAATAAATCACAGCAAAGCAGTAAAGAAACGAGTTAGTGAAAAGCAATTCTTGTTTACCTTAAACTTTGCTGATGATCAAATCATTGTTGTAAAGAAGACATTTAACTTAAAATTTATAGCTTATAGATTTTATTGACAGTATGAAGAATGATTAAGTCAATATCATCTAGTAAATATATACAATGGTGAACAGGCATATAAATTAGAATTCGTGGCTTAATAATTAAGCAAGGTCGTTGTGTATGTGAAACCACTTATTTCAGAATTTATGTGGTTTTAAAGAAAATATAGATAACAAAATATATGAGCAACCTTCACGTTTTCATTAAGATTCCATTTTGGTAGTTATTGCCATTTATTAGTTATACCTATTCTATAATAATTACCAAATTAGATAATTATGTACATGTTAAGAATAATTATTTTTTACGTCTACTAAGGAGAAAGATTCAGAATTTACTTTTGGATGCTTTAATAAATTGCTATCGCTTAAAAAAATTAAAGTAGTTGCGTTTGATCAAAATTAATGTTTTCATTCAGGGAACAGTAGTACTTCAATTTTTTTATATTTACCATGTGCGCCCTCTAATTTAGAATTATCTTCTATAGCATACCTCTACCTCGAAGGGCAAGAATGGGAAAAATATTCAAAGAAGACTATTATCTAGTTATGTTCTTTACCAGCAACTTAATTGCTGGTTTGGGTGTGCTTTCAGATAGTCAATTAATTTTGTTATTTTCTTGTGATCTTTTCACCAAATTAGGAGCCTTTGGTTCCCTGCAAATATCAGCATTACGTTGATAATGGATTGTCCTGGATAAGATTCGTAGAGTTTTATTACAAGTAATTCGTAACCTTTTCAATGTTCTTCGTACATAATATACCCCCATAGAAAAGTGAAGGAATAATGACGCCGTAGGCAATTTGGCCCTAAAATAATATAACATTTTCTCAGATATTTTTTGACAAGCAATATCCTCCCTTTGGTGTGAAAAGCCCACGATGATTTTGAATAAAATGTTAGTCGATATGTAGCTAGTTTGTAAATCTTGATGTTTTTGCCGAAACAATTCGTCGATCTAGGTAAAAATAGTAATTCCCATTTTGCTTATATTTACGCTTAACTTCCATGATTTGTAGTTATTTCCTAATGGTACCTGCAGCTAATGAATTTATACTTTCAGCTGTGATTATCGTACTTTAATCAGAGTATTAACAGCATATGATTATTGAGTAACTCTTGCAATTTTGGCAAATCATATACATATACATCAAACAACGCCGGGGAGATCGGGGTAATCCCCACAGAGCCGTTCTTTCAAACGACAATATTGTGCACACTTTTACTTGAGACCTTCGATCCTATAGAAGATTGAAGCCTGGTTTGACTAAAGCAAAAGGAGCACTTGTTTTCTTAGTCCTGCTGAATGTTGAATGCCTTCTCCAAGTTCAGGAGAGCAACTGTGGTTAAAATTTATTTTATTTTGCTTTTATAATTTTTATAATTTCAGGATGTGCTTATGCTAAGATGGGTTCAAGAAGGAATTATAAATATGAACACTAATTCTTCACACAAGATACTTAAGTAGTCACTTATTACTTCTACTAAAGTTAACATTAAGTTAACATTAAACTGCACAACGCAATAATCTGATTGCCGAAAAATAATGGAGGTAAGACGGTGATGGGTAAAGTCTTTGCACTCATTGTCAGTAATGATAGCAAAAGAGGCTTGGTGCAACGAACTTTTATTAGGAAAAACTTATTCAGGTGTAAATTGTATCAATTATACTAACGTCAAAGATGTTATTTCTCTATGCCTTACGAAAATTACAGGAAGAAATATGGTACTGAAACATTTACAAGAAAGACGAAAATAAAAATTGTATCAATATACTTACAAACAAAAAGTGTTATCAGAATTAAAGAAACCAACACAAAACAATTATCTTAATTTAGGAAATTATTTAAAAATGGAAAAGAAATGTGTTCATTGGTGAAACTGACTTCTCCAAAATTATAATCAAGTTTCTAATAACGAGCAAAATTTCAAAAATGAAGTAGAATATTTTATTCTGGTTTAATATTCCACTAAGAAAATACAGTAACAGAATAAGTAGAGAGTTCTACTTCTTAATATATATTTTCGTTTTCAAAGATGCCGTTAGAATTTACATAAGATATAAAAATATGAATGGAATAGTTATTATGTAATAATTCTCAAAGACGCTTATATATTATTTGAAAATACTCTACACATTAATCAAAACTGTTATATTTAACTTACTAAATGGTCTGTCCATGGGTCGTTGTTAGGAAATGCGAAGGTGTAGCGTATGTAAACCTAACCTTTCAATTATTACTACAAGTGTTACAAACTATATTGAAGAATATAATCATTTTTAAACAGGTCTAGTGTTATAACCCACACATAATTTTTTTTTAATTTTCATTAATTATATTTAACACTAAATTAACTTAATGATTAATGGAACCCTTTGATAAATCTGTTAATGTAGGAAACGATTCTGATTAAAATATGGAAATTACCATATTTATAATAAAAACTAATTTATGACCCTTTCATACATAAATTATTTAACTCTATTATTATAAGTTATAACAGTGCCTATTTTGCATAAAATTTGAAAAAGTGTGTTTCCCAATAATTAACTATTAATTATGCAGTTGTACAACCTCTAGGCTCACTAATAATTGCCAAGATAATGCAGCTTTTAGTAACCTGATAATATTCCACATAAAATCGTGACAAAGCCTCAAGTAACAAATTAATGAAATTATGAATTATGAAAATGATCGCCGCCGTCAATACAAACGCCCTACTAAATTTTCTTCCTTTTATCGAGTTCCTCATTGTTATTATTTATCGGGTCTACTTTCTCTACACTGTTTGTTAAAAGCTCATGAAAGTTCCGTTTCTTTTAAATTATGTACTTAAAAATTTATACTTGTTGTTTACGGGGTCGAAACGAAATATATACGAGATAAGAAATAAGATAAAATTTCATCTTGCTATTATCTTTAAGAACCTTATTTAAACACGTTTAAGAATCAAAAACAATTATGGTGTTGGGCGTTTTTTTTTAATTTTACAAATTTTACTGTATGGGAAATTTTATTTTTATAATGATCTTTAATAATTCACCTACCTATAAAGTTCAGTTTTGATAGACGTGATCAGTATTCTGAGAAGAGAAGATTTAACAGTGTACTTGCTTAAAGAATGTTAGCTAGTGTCTAATTACTATTAATCAATGGCTAAGTCCGTCTCATGGCACGACCGATCAAATTATAACTCTGCAGTAAAATGTCCGTTGGCTAAAATAACCATAACCTTAGTAAACAGTGCGTTTACACTTCCATTATTATTTATCGTAGTCAGGAAAAAATCAAATCAAGCGTAATGTGTTTAGCGAGTCACGATTATCATCACATTCTCTTTTTTACGAAGAGATTTATTGTTTTGTAGTCTAATAGTGAGAGGAAAGTGTAGCTTTCTCATTGTGCCTGTTCCGACTTCAAAATATGTTTCGTATATCTATGGGTACTGTAAGGGCATATGGTAGAAAAATTATCGAAAATTGTAATTGCTGATCATAACAGGATAGTTAGGCCGTCAAAACGTGAGAAAAACTGGTCCTATAAAAGTAAAATCCAATCAGTTGCTCTGTATTTATTATGGGTTTAATAATTTTTATTGATATATGTTGCTCCAAGGCTAAATATGCTGACTTAATCATCAACTTTGTTACAGAAGGATATAAAAATTAAACGAGGCAATTAAAATTAGTATATTATTTAGTAAAGATTTACCTACCTCCATTGGTTTGTAATGTAGCAATGCAAAACGACGAATATATCTTCCACAATGTTGCATTTAAATTCAATATTTAAATAAATTAAATAAAAAACGTTTTCAAAAATTGTATTGCTATTTATTCTAATTCTTATGTAAAAGCAGGACATTCAAGTGAAGTGGCCGCTCTGCTTAAAAGAAAATGTTTAACTAATAGTAAGAAACTTTAAATCAAATAAATTCAATACATTTTAATTGACGCAACTGAAACGGTATACCTACTGATGAAAGCGATGTATAGAAAGGGTTCCTAAATATCTTCAAATCTTATTAATTTGAGTTTTTTCAAAAAGATAACTATTGAAAAATTGCATTAAAAGATTCAGTCGCAATTTCTTAAGCTAAAAAAAATATACAAGGAACTTAATAACATATTCATAAATATAGTTCAAATAACTGAAATTTCAAAAGTTGCCATTCTATTAAATAAATAAAATTTTTATCCTTAAGAATTAGCATTTAAATCAAAAGAAATGTTTTAAGTTGAGTTTAATGCAACTGTTATTATTAAGAAATTTTTATACCCTCGCTTGACTAAATTGATACCATTCATCAATATTTAATGACGCAGTGTACCTTAAATGATTACGCAACTTAATTCTTCTGAAAATAGTGTAGTACATGGAAATGCTTTAACACTTTATTAGGTTATTATTTATGAATTAATATACAAACAATCTACAACCATGACCTAGGATTTGGTTGGATTTCTTATGTCCCATAGTGTCATGCTTTTCTTTTTGGATACTCTATACAGGGAGATCCAAAAATAACCGGCATTACGAAAACTGTAGATACTTTATGACCTGTAGAGCAAAATTTTCTTATGAATTTTTTTTCAAAAACGTATAGTTTTCGAAATATTAACAATTATAGCATTAAGTCCAACCCTGGCTGGTTTGCCGTGTCGAATAGTGATATGTTGCCATTGATGTGTATAACTCATCCGTATATCTGGAAGTATGAAACATATGCTCGTTTTTAAAATTATTTATTCTAGAAGATAAAGTTAAAAAGATTTCATATTACTTACCTGACATAATTTAAAACAATGTTTCTCCAACATGTAAACGAAAAAGTTAAAAATAATTTTTGCAAAAACAATGTATTTTCCACTTTTTCTTGTTTTACAGTAGCAGTCCTTAAGGAATAATATTGTTATTGGTCTACGTAAAAAGAATTGCATATTTTGTTTTAGGATATTTACGTTGAAAACGTTACAAATTTTAAAAGAAAATTAATTTTATTGATTTCATGTCTGACATAAAACAATTTGGAATCTTGTGCTAGTAAGTAGCATGAAACAATTAATAGAAAATAATCAATATTTTTAAAAATTAAATATTAAAATGTAACGACCTACTTAAATTGTTTTAAGCTATTCCAAAGAAATTAAACAAGGTCAAACAACTTTTATAGGTCAAACTACTACAAATATGTCCGAAACAAATATTAAGTGTTCTTATAAACGGTACTAAATTACAATAGAACATGTTTACTATAGTAAAATTCATAATTTAACTTATTTAGTAGACTGGATTGTATTTAGAACAAATTATACCATCTAAACTTTCAAAATTAAAAATCGGCTTTGAAAAAGAGTTATAAGAAATTTTATTCTACAGCTCATAAAGTATACACAGTTTTCGTGATGCAAGTTATTTTTGGGACACCTTGTATATGAATTTATTCATATTCTGAATTTTTTAGAACTATTTACCTTATAATTTGTAACGTTACAACGTTACATGTGATTTTTTATTTATTAATAATTCTATTCCTTTGAGTTTAGTTAGTTTAATAACGAAACTTGAATTTCATATATTGACTTCCATAAAAAACAACACCTAGAATTAGTTGAGCGTTTTTATTGAAATTTTTACAAACCATGTAATTTATCACATAAACAAACGCTTAATATTTGAAAACAAAAGGATATAATTAAAAACGGTTTTTTCAATAATGAGTTCCTCTGCCACTCATTTAGATATGCTGTCAATCAAGTGATTAATATTGGCCTGTGGTATATCATTCTATGCTTCTTGAATTCGCAGCCGAAGATGGTGCAAGTCGTCTAAAGGATGTGGTAAATAATTCAGTCACCTACCGAGCACATCCCATACATGCTCAATGGGTGACGAATCAGGAGACCGAGTAGGCTATGGGAGAACGACAATGTTAGCTTCTTCCAAAAAGCGCATTGCCTGGTTGGAAAATCAAAAACGAAATCTAGACTCGTCACTGAACACAATTTAATGCCATTCTTGTGCCTAATTCGCTCTTTCGTTGCTACATTCTGGTCTACAGACACTGTGAAGTAGGATCAGGTGAACACGCAACAATGGACAGAACGAATGCAGTTCATAAGATTTTTATCCGACGATAAATATATGTCATTGACATTCTGCATCCTACATCTCCCATCCAGTCTATTGCTAATGATCGAATTGTGAAAAATCTATCTAAACGATATTCTTTACAATCCGTAGTCTATCGGGGACGTCCAGATCCAGGGCGAAGTTGTTGAACCCCTTCTTCGGACCCTCTGGATCAACACCTCACCGCTATTGCAACATGATGATTTGCACAGCCATAAAATTTCTAAGCGAAAGTTCGATCTCTCCCATGCCATGCCATGTTCAAAATCATTTAATTACCGATGAACATTAATAAACGTTCTTGGGATACAAATTAGAGCAAGATAGGTTGTGCTGTCCGCATCTCGAAACACGGTGGCATCGGTTGTATTTTCTACTACGCTCTGTTCCGTCGCATTTATATGCTCTATGGGGACACTTTAGGGAAACCTCCTTCCGACGACGAATTGTTGCTTGATTTCGACCGTTTAGCTCCAACAAGAAAAGGTTACGAGGTGCTGTACGCCGACATTAATCACAGATTACGACAAGCTTACTTACCAACGCACGTACTTACAACTACCGCAGGAGTCCACTATCATTCGACGTAGGGGATCGTGTGTTAAGAAGAAACAAGGTGTTGTCCGACGCGTCAGCTCACTTCACGAATAAACTTTTCCCAAAATTCGTGGGTCCCTTTGTGATTTCCAGGAAACCTTCACCTACGAACTACTTACTATTAACGGAACGTCTGATGGGATTTGGTACGTCTCGGACTTGAAGCTTTTCTTTGGTAACGATAACTCTGCTTAGACTTGCTTTTGCTCTATTTTGACTTTTCTCGTCTCTACTTCAATTTTTTTCTTTAGTCGATTTTTGGAATTTCCTCTAATATAAATTTTAGGTATCGTAACTTTCCTCCTATTTCGAGGAATGAAACCTCCGCGCTTCGCCCGTCTTCATTTCGCGAACTGCTGCCCTTCTTTCCGTCCCGTGATTTTAAAGATGACTTTGAGTCTTAAGGTGAAATATAGCTTTGATTAGTAGGTGTGTTCGTCTTCTTATGTTTCATATTTTTTTGTTACCTTCGAACATCCGTCTTGTGGTGTCCATGTTACGCTTCATGGTTTATTGCGGTTTTTTTACGCTGCGAAGTTGGTATCTTATTTCAGCCCTTTGCTGCTGTTGGGGTTCTTTTCCTGATTTATCAATGCCACTTCTATACCCTTGAACCAAGTATATATCACCCCTTCTGAACGTTTTAACGCGCCTCCTCTGGGATATAAAATAATAATTTTGTCTGTACTGGTATAATTTACCATATTTTTTGATTTATTATTTAATAAAACTATCTCTTGTTACTCTGCTCCAGTTTCTCATTTAGCGTTTCGAACAGCGGCGTTCCCAACTCGGCTCGCATCGTTTCTCTTTTCAAATTTCTTCCAACTTCGTTCGTCCAGACACAATTTGGTGTTTGTGCGTGCCATTGAGGATCTTCAGTCAAACACCTGGCGTAAGGGTGGATACGGTAAAACGTGAGTGCGCAGTTTTTTTTATCGTCAGAAACAGTTCAATTATCAGTTCCCTATCTCCGGTGCCAGAGCTATCGAACAACTTTCTCTTGTACATATGTTTTAACCACTGCGCAAAAAAGTGCGTCACAAGTTTTTCACAAATTTTATTTAAAGATAAGTTTATGATAAAAATTAATACAATTTTTGATATATGTAAAACGAATTTATTTGTTACCGCAATTTAGTTTAACCTCGATTTAAATTAATTATTTATTTACACTCGTGTACAGTTTAACGAATTTTAATTGCATATTAAGATTTTCGTTTATATCTTTTACTACTAACGTAAATTACCAAGCAATGTCTCAATCTGCTATCGGTTTTTAAGTTTTGGTTCCTGCCTTTGCCAGGGAATTGAGTATAAAACTAACGAATCAAATTAGATGCTGAAAACACCATTTAATAAAAATTCAATTAACTGTTACCTGCAAAAATTAGAAAGTTATATGCAGAAGTGTTTTTGCTGTATCAAATTAGTATCGTAAATTTGGGCGTTGTTTTAGAAGTCAATACTTCAATTACTAAATAATTTCATTTAGTTTATAGCATTCCGAATACAGTGATAACAAGAATATTTTGAATTATGTACTTCTTTTCCATATTATAACAAAATATAATAAGCGAAGGATCTTCCCGTCGTATTACAGTTTTTCAATTTTTGCTCACGCTATTGGATATAATGAATTTAATTACTAAAAAATTGTCACAAAAATGTAGAGTTAATTTAGAAATTCGTTTTTATCGCTATTTTAATGTTTTAAAAAGAAATAGATTCAAACGTCCGCGCCACTCTCTCAAGACTTTGTTATTGTAACAAAAATTAGAAACAGTAAATGGAAAATTCTAGAATCATCTAGAATGTTTTCTTTGTAATAAAATAGATGATGTAATCCGCAAATGACT
>JAHWXV010323951.1:0-10656 GCA_024586415.1 Phrixothrix hirtus
GGGATAAAAACATGTTAGAGAGTGAGTTATTTCATTGGATGTTAAATACATAAATAGAAAAATAGAATAATAAATGTTTTCGTTTTTTTAATGCGTAAATGCGTATTTATTCGGGAGTTCTCGTGCTCATGTCCACTTATTAAGGAACCGCCGCTGGCCAAGACTCAATTTTAAGGTAAAACCTCGAGAGCTGATTTAAAAAAAATTATGTATCAATTACACTGTTTTACTATAAAACCTATAGGCTTTTAAATTACTAGCATACAATTAGAGTAAATAAGATTTTCTAAAAACATGTTTTAGATAAACATTGAACGTAGTTAAATTCATAGCTATTATAATTATGAAATTGTAAGTCGACCTTTTGCTGATTCTTTAGGTTACTATCCACAAACAACCACGTTTTTAAATCCAACAATATAGCAAGGTAGATGAGAATCTGCAATTCTAAAAGCACGTTTACTAATAAGATAACATGGTACGGACATTGAATGTTATTTTTTAAAATATGTAATGATTATTTGAAAGCAGATTAAAACAGGTTGAAAATTTTAGAATATGTGAGCGTTTCATCAGTACTAATTAGCAAGTGAAACATTTAAATGAAATATTTTAGAAAAATTAAATAAAACTGCATTTCCAGATAATTTTAACGTAAAAGTTTGGAAAAATTTGTTTATATTTACAAGCTCACTGAAAATTCCTCTGATAACAAACCCTTTATTATAAGATTGTGTATTAAAGAAGATCTGCCTGATACATTTTGTACCATAATTAATGAAAATAATGCTATCTTGTATAAGAGAAGTAGAGAACCGTCGAAACAACGGAGTGCGACAATGATGTTCTTTGAAAAAATTTTTTAATTATTTTGATATCTATAATTTTAATTGTACTAGTCTTTATTGCTGTCGCTTAAATATTTTATTCTACATCTGTTATGTATATTACATTAAAAGAATATAAAGTATAAAATTGATTTATTGCAACATTGGAATCCATTTGAATTTCTACACTGCAGTTTGTGGTAACGTTGAGTTTCGTTCCTACGTTAGCTCTGCAAAGAGAATTTATGGTGATCTATTAACTTGTGATAAGTGATACAGATTTAATGGCATTCTCATTTTATATACGATGTCTTATGAATCAATTATTTTACACTCTTTCTATATTACTAACATATTCATTATAAGTGGGATTCTAAACATAAGAACAATAATCAAGCATATTACTAATAAGTATAAAATACAAAAACTTAATTGCTGTAACAGTACGAAATTATTTGCTATTACTACAGACAAGAACCTATATCTTACAAGCTTTATTAGAAATATATTCATAACGACCGGTGCAATTTAATTAACGATCTAAGTAGACACGTAAGTCACATTATGTTCCCTAGAAATATTGTAATCAAAATTTTTGTTGATGGATATGTAAAATGAAATACTACTACATTCATTAGCATTTATTGAACGGGTTTAATGGCACGATTCGTAGTAAAATGCCTTTAACGTTGCAAGTGATTCAAAAGCACCTAAACACCTGTATTGTAGGTTATTACATTATTAAACATCCGTAATTAAATAAGAAACAAAACTAAACATTAAAATCAAATCAGGTTCACTTTTTATTTGAAACAGGCTACCTGATATTTTGGCTATCTAACGGTTTTTGTTTACACGCTTGCCTAACAACTATTTACAAATGCTTACAAACAATATAAAAGTTTCATCCGAATTCAAATTTCAAATAATCAAAATTGTGTACTTAATATTTCTACGAAATATTTCCGTTTGTTCTGATATTCAATATGCATATGTATATTGACAGTGTGAATTGAATTAGTTATATTTAATCGACTAATAATAATAAATAAAATAATTATAACTTTTGGGTAGTTTACATATTTAAATAAAATTCTCTTTATATCCCAACCCATATATTAATGCAGTTTGACGTGTAAAATAAATACACGTGTATAATTATTTGTGAAACGAGGGGAATACAATTAAACTTTAGACAAAAATTAAATCACATTTTTTATATGAAACGGGCAAGTCACCTGATATTTTAACAATTAGTATGTCGACAGCAACGTGTAAATAAATAGTTGTTGAAGCCGTTACCTAATAACCTTTAAAGCACGGCATGTTTTAAAGGCCGTTTTATGCAAGCCGCTCAGACTTGTAAACAACGACTATTATGCAACAAAAAATCTTTTTAAATTTCCATACAGTCGCTAAGCGAATTTATGTATTTAAATAAATATAAATCGTCAGAAGACGCTGCAATGTATTGTTAGAATAATGTAAGGAGGTAACTAAAAGTGCGATAAACTACATTAGAAGTAATCGTCCTCACTATAAACACATATGTAGGTATGCCAAAGAAGGAAATGAGCCTCTATTTTTTGTGAGAAAGAACCAAAATTGAATATACAAAACGGCATGTTCAGCACTGGATGTCACGTGAAAGCACCCATGTATAACGGAAATACATATTGGGTCAATTATCATTAAGAGTTCATGGCAATTGCAACATCAAATAGATGAACTGCTTTAGAAAAGGCAACTGCCTGAGTAGTGGATCTACTATACCAGATAATCTGCAGGAAACTTTCAGTTATCACCATTCAAGACTAAAAATTCGATATAATGATAAACATCTGTAATCGACCTTCTGTATCCAGTTACACAATCGAGCGGAGAGAACCGCTAGGAACTCGAAACCAAAATTACACACTAGTGAGACTAGCATATCCAATGATTTGAGAAAGCTTTGTTGTACAAATCGAGATGAAAGCATTTGTGGAAAATCTTCGGGATTATAAAACATGACAAGCACTTAAACTAGCACGTTCTCGTGACCATGATCGTGTACTAATTTGTGTACTGGAATCTGAATCTGAAGAAGTGCTACGCTTGCCGACGTACAGTGGAAGAAACGAAAGAGGTTTCTTTGAGACTACTTAACTCGCAAAAACCAAATGTAAGTAAACCACAATTAATACTAGAATTTCAGAAAATGGAGACATATGCGGAAAGGTTGCCGACATTGCCCTCGGTCAGCGTTAATAGTTAAAAAACCTGTCATGAACCGCGTTACTGCAGTCAAGGATGTATGGAAACCGGGTAAAAACACAAATGATACAATATAAAATGGGTGCACATTTGACATAATAGCAATTAATACAGCTGGTATAGTTCCAGAAATGGAACTAGATAATGTATATACCCTAGTTACGATGTACTATTTTAGTAGACGTAGCAAAATATATTCCCTACCAAATCAAAAGGAAATTGCGGTGATATAGACCTTGGTGAAATAACTGTTGAGCCGCTTCGAAATTACATTGGAATTGCGCACACACCGAGGCATAGATTTAAGGTAGCTTTATTCCTAGACTCAGCACAGAGTTGAAAACACGTAACACCAAAGTAATCGCTCTTTATCCGCAGTCAGACGCAATGCTGGATTGCATGAATCGAAGATGGAGAAGTATGCGTTCAAATTAGTCTTACACCATCAAAGAGATTAGGAGTAAGCCTGGTGATAAGGAGGTTACTGAAAATGAATATGGCGGAAAGCTTCGATGGAAACTAAACTCAATTCATGAAAGCGTTAGCAATAAAATTAATATTGTCAGCTATTCCATAAAATTCCACTATACTGTAAGTTCCAGAACGGGAGGATGTCAACCCAATCATCTAGTTTGGTTATACGAGATTAAACGACAACCATGGCTATTTCGCAAACTACAAAATCCAGGGGAGTTCCGTATAATGTTATAATAAGAACCAACGATTCATTAGATCGAATAACAAAATTGCATAAAGAAAAACCTAAGATTGTTGAAACGAATCGCTTAGCACCATGCTGTGGAAGGAATACAGGACTAGAACAAAAAGAAATGCGAATAAAGACTTATAAATGTAGAGGCCTGAAACAGTGACAAGTAATTTACTGAATTTATGTCAACCTATTCAGGACTCCCCTGAACTCGATTTGGTGTCACCACTGAAGAATACAGAAACTTGTTTGATATAGCAGAATAGCACTCCTAGATTCATTGTATCGTTAAAGCCATCCAAATGTGGTATCGCAGTAAAATTTAAAAAGAGGTATGGTAATGTAGGATAAACACAGCAGTAAGGGTCAGCGAATGGGAAGGCGTGTCATCTATTGTGCAGTTATCGCCAAGGCATGCAAAGCATTTATCGCCTAGTGACGGAATTCGCACTATGAAGACCTATGGAGGGAAATAAATTTGTGCCGTTGCTGATAGACAGCTAGCTGTATCCAACAGGGCTGTGCGTTAGAGCAGGTTAACTGGAGCGTGTAACATATGTTAGAAGCAGTGTTTCGGGACACTAGTACCAAGATCCTGGTGAGTAGCCGAAATTCAAGAAAAACTTCATAAACGCCGAAATATATGGACCAGAAAATGGGGCTGCAACTATAGCTCGCAGTATAGATTTCGGCATTTGCAAATAAAGGTAGGATTGTCACAAGAACAAGGTTCAAAATCGCTGTTACGGGACGGAACAGTTGTAAGAAGAAGGCAGTCTAAAACAATTAGATGTAAAAATAATTATATAAAAGATCCAGGAAAATTCCCGAAGGTTCCATCGAATTAAAATAAGTTACGTAATCACGACTGACTCATTACTGCAACTGATACCTAAATAAATTAATTGTCGTGGCAATAAGTAATAGGTTTTATTCTTTAATATTCTCTTATGTTCTGAAATATCAGATTCTATATAAATAGCAGTATAAGTTCGGGTAGTTTGGTTTTTCCTAAGCGTTTGTCTTAATAAGAAACTACTATTGACAAATATAAATGTAACAATTATTAATCAGGTATTCTACAAGAAATATAAAGTTATTAAAGTTACATATAAATGTATAATTAGTAGTTAATGAGGATAAATTAAGAATATTGAAACAATTAACTAATTGTGTTTCATTATACTGGTTTGATAATGAAGAATGCGGTTGTGAGTCATATTTATCGATGACAAGAAGATGTTAACCTATTAACTAAGGACCATTTGAATTACTGACGTTTCTGGATAATAATTACCTCTATATCTAAGCAAAGCATATGCTATGAAGGTGTACGATTTAATGAGTGTAGCATTTTAAATCCAGAAAATATAGTGAATGCTCCTGAATATAACATAAACTGGTACACTTATAACGCATATTCTTTAATTAAAAAAATTCTATTGGAAACAATATTTATGTAATTTACTTTTTAAGTGATATCACTTCCTAAATTATAATTTTAAACTAAGACATTAAGCTTAAAGTACCTGTATTACGCTTCAATTCTTCAGGCCTTTTGATCTTTAGCGTCATTGATATTCGTTATTATGGCAAACCTACGTATCATTTTTTTTTTATTAACTTGAAAGGTGGTTGGAACGATAATCCACTTCTTACGTGAACAAACCTTCAAAAATATATAATTGTATTAGATATTGGAAAATACTTTTAGCTATATAAATTAGCCACATCTCAAACCTTAATAGGTTTTCAAATCAATTTAGTAAATTCTGTCGAATTCTTGGTGATTAGATAATAATTTATGCAATTTTTTATTTTTTTAATACTAGTATTGTTATATTAATATTATAAAACCATTTAGTTGTATTGACTGAAAATACTAAATTATAGTTAGACATGATACCGTCAAACTTGTAAACTACAAATTTACAGATAGACGCAACATAACAGGTCTTGATTGACGAACAGGAGACGCCATTGTAAATGTTTAATGGAGAATGAAAATGTTTGAATATAAACTAACTAGAAGTTCGATAAAGTCTTATTGTGAGTTTCGTCAGTTAAAGATGACAAAGTTTAGCTTCATTGGTGTATCTACATAGATAATATATTTATCCTTGAATACAACGCAACTATTTTCCAAAAACTTTTTCTTCAGATTTATCTTTTGGTATTTATTAAAATACGAATAGTTTAACTTAACCCAATATACTAATTTCTAAACGAAAACTAAAACTGTGTACCGAACGTTTCATTATATTTCATTAGGTATTTGCCAGTAGTTATTTATCAAAACATATTTGTGTATATTTTCTCCTGCTTACATTTTGTTTTTCATTTGGTCGTTTCAATTAAGATAGACATTCGTATAAAACTTTTAGAGAAATAACCATCTTCCATTCCAATTTCCAATTATGTAATAAATAATAAATAATAATAAATTACAGGAACTACGTTTTCCGACCTTTTTTCTTGTATTCGTACACATACATTCTATTAAATTTCTTCAAATGGAGCATTTATGCAAATGCATTAATAGATTTTATTACTGTTCAGAACGAAAATATATCTTTCAATTCCCTTAGTTCAATTTAGCTTCAGTGGCTATAGTAAAATCATTCTCTTAAACAGTTCAACACAAAACACAAAATGACGTTAATTTATGGATTAATGTTATTATTTAATAGGACGATAGCATAGTTATGTATTAATCAAGTATGAAAACACACCCTATTATAAAACATAATCATTCCTTTGGGAACAAATAGAAAATTCCAATACAATAGACAATTGATGCAAATCCTTTCTATTGAACTTAAAAGAGCTATGGAATTGGATTACATATATTACCAAAAAGTGTTATAAGTACCCTTCATGAGATTTTTGGACATTATGCTCAAAACATAAATTCATCTAAAGTAGGCTACTAGAGTAAGAAGTACACGGGACGTCTTAATTATTCGATGACGTCAGCTAATCATTAAAACTCGCCAAGGACACCATTCAGAATAACTTATGTTAACTGTTGGATCCTAGTAGAACACAATTATTCGTTTATAAAGCCTTGATCTAAATTTAGGACAGGAAACAACCTTCACCTTCGTTGTTACCATACCAGCAATGAAATAAAGAAATATAGTTAATATATAAATATGAATTTGTTGATAAGATACAAATATGACATAAATATTAGTAATAATTTTTTTAATACGTTGTATAAAATACATATAAAAACAATTATATTACAATAGTAGAAATATCATCAATGGCTTTGTTAAATTTGAATAGGAAATACCTGACTTAAAACGGCGATCAACGATGTCAACTCATATATTTCGATATTTCGTATTTATTAAAATACAATTGTAAAATTATCTAATATTTAAAAATTCTAAATTAGGCAGTTTTATAAATAGTCCGCTAGTTCAATTTATAGCTAACTTAATTGTTCAACATTTACTGTGACTGAAAAGGATTTTATTGGAATAACTTTTTCGTTTTTTCCTCTTTGTTTTTGAACATAAAGGCTTTTACCATAAGTCAACTTTTGATCTAAGTGGAAACCGGCATTTGAAATCTTGCTATTTTCTCGGGGTATACTTGAGTGACGAGCAGAAGATCTTGTGACGTTAAAATTTTGTTCACTGCCCAATAACGCTATGTGTAGTCAGACAAGTTGATAATACCTTCAGAAGTTGTTGTTGAACCAAGAACTCAAGCAGAATATTATATCTGAAAACTATTAGATCGAAGAACTCCCGTTTTTTTGTGTGTTTTATCTTTTTTAATGTGAAGTTCAAGACGATTAGTCGCAAATGATTTCATTTATATAACAAAAACAAAATGAGAATATAATTTAGCAGCTACATTTATTCATTTAACAAACAAAATAATGAAGTTGGCTAAAATATTTATGAATTCGCGTTGAAATCTCGCGGATTGATAACTACACCTACTTCGTTATTTACATTGTAGGAAAAGCAATAAATGGTACTACATTTAAGTACTATAATATAAAACGTGTGTATCTTGAAGTCGAAAACTTAAATGATCTCACATCGCAAACATCTCAAAGATGCAATCGGTCAACTAATGTAGCTGATCTGATAAACTACAACCCGGTACCTTCGAGGCCACATTAACGCCTCAGAGGTTGACGGTTACATGAATATTAAAATGCATATAGACAGATTGGATTTAAAATTTAAGTTTAATTTCACAAAACCATTATGATAAAATTACACTAAAGGTGTACGGTTTGGATAATACTAGTTTTGGAGTGACTAACATGAATTAAAATGGAAATCTTCAATTTGTCTAATTACTCAGAAGCTGTATAATGTACCAGATTTCTCAAATTATAAGCACATCACATAAATCGCGCAAAGCAAACACTTATTCCGTATATACTTCAACTTGATTTAGCAGTCCATATTTGAAAATTCGATACCATTTTTTGCTTAAGAAAATGACACTTTTTACTTTCTTTTTCTTTTAAAAATCAAGATAAGGGCACGTGCACGTTATTGTTCTAAGAATAAGAGCCTAATTGATTCTCTTCTCACTTGAATTGTAATTTGCTCTGAAACATAAACAATGTAGCCAAAATCCGGGTAATCTGTTCCTTTCAACTTGGATGTTAAATCACGATAGATGCAATTCCTTGTAGGAGAACTTGTAATTTTAACCTGATAAACCAAGTTTTCATTTATATGGTTTCCTGGGGTGTAGGAACGCTCTTTAGAGAAGAGTCGTATTAATTCTATTCTAATATTACTGCAGATTACAAAGTATTTGAAGCCTGTTCCTTTATTAAAAGTAATATTTAAAAATATTTTAATTTCATAATGAAAATGGCTATATCTTGACCATAATGTGATCAATAAATTTTACTGTCAAGCACTTCATGTCTCAGGCTTAAGATAACTATTCCATTTACAAAATTCTACAATATAATCAACAGCCCATTTGCAAGACCATGAATACGGCGTCAATTTTGCTTGGTTGCTTGATAAGAAGGCATAATGTGGTATATGGTCTATTCATCGCAATTAATAGCTAAATTTTGATTTTAATGGCCAGGTTATAGCTTTACCGGGTAAGTTGATTAATAAAGGAACGTTCATAAAAAATCACTGTTAGCTAAGATCTTCGGTTATATGGTCAACCGGTTTTCCATCATTGTCAACTTTAACATGTATTCTTAGAGCTGCATTATCGCAAGCTTGACAGTGCATGTCGTGTGTATGGCTTCTGGTGCGTTTCTTCCAATCGCGTCTGTATATCGCGCGCACAATAAAATCGGACCCCACCTTAATACCACCACAATATCCAAATATCCTGTTGTAATAGAAGAGAGAGTATTATTTTAGAGACAAACGTCAGATTTTTGTGGCCTGTAACGCCTGCTGCCAAAATACATGGCCTAACCTGGTCATCACAACAAAAGTCATTCCAAATTATGCTGTATAGGAATTCTAGGGTTATCGTATGTCGAGAAACAGACGCGACTGTGGAATTTGCATTCATCTATCCACAAAATGCATATTTTGAGTTCCGGGTCATTAGATAATATAGCCAATCACCTCTTGACAAACTCTTAGACACCTCAACATCGCATTTGTTTAGGGCATGGACAGGTCTGTAGTAGTACGGATGGAGATTCGATTGTTTCGACATTCCCTGATTTAAAATCATACCACTTCCTGTGGTATCGAACCTCCTACTTATCCTTGCAATGGTTTTTATATTAATTACTGAAAACGTATTCTCATTCAGTATTTGCCAGAAGATTTCCACGTTTTCCGTATGAACGAAAGTGAGAATAGCCGCACGCATTGTATGCAATTCTCCAACTAAGCTTTGATTCCCCATTTTGGCACAACGTTTGCTTTGGTTTACGAACCGCAACATAAATTGATTTACGTCTAACCGTTTCTCATCAGTAACAAAAGAAGGCTGTAAGGTATCAAGCAACATATTCTGAATGTTTAGCTTGTTTTAATAAAAACATTCATTATTGGATGAAAAATATGTGCAAATAGAGGTCAGTTCGTTTTGGACAAATATATTCAGAATCTCTTAAAAAGCTATTTCATGTAATTTTTGGTTATGGGAGAAAGGATTAAAAAAGTGTTATGGAACTAATAATTTAAATGGTGGGTATTTTCTGGAGACATATTTATGTGCTTTGGTTCATTCAGTTCCATTGTGATGTTTTGAAGGGGTTCATTAGACCACCTAAGGGTTAATCATATTTTTGTATATAAATTTTCCTGAAGGAATTATCTTGTATATAAAATATATTTGCAGCATTCCAGTTAAAGTTTATTTTGATCTTCATCGCTGCACTGTAATTTATGTTTTTGTTTAGCTCATAGGCCGTTATTATTTAAATAAATTAATATTTTAGCGCAAGTTAAGCAAAAAACTGAGTGTCCCTAAATATTATGAAAATAAATTATCTATAAAGCTGTGTTATTCAAAGACAATTAAATTTATAAACTTTATTGTAGGCACAGGTAATTTCAATTTACGCAAACTTGTCCGCGTATACCTTATCAATATTGTAAATTAATCAATCTATAAGGGTAGAGCAATTTACTTTTTCATTTATTATTATTATTATTATTATTATTATTATTATTATTATTATTATTATTATTATTACTAGGGGGCGGAATATATGCATTTAAATGCATCCAAAATATGCGCATATATATGCCTTGTTTGCCTTTAAAATATGCACTTATATACCTTTCTTTGACCAAATATGCATACTGGTATGCAATATTTTTTAATTTATTATTATAATAAAATGGGGTAAAAACACACTGAGTTCTAAAAAAAAATGTTTATTTC
>JAHWXV010323977.1:0-11228 GCA_024586415.1 Phrixothrix hirtus
TGCTATCGCAAATTCAAGATGGACAAGAACGAGTAATTGGGTATTTTAACAAAGTGTTGTCCAAACCTGAGAGGAACTATTGTGTTACGCGCAAAGAATTGCTAGCGATGATAAAGGCCGTTGAACACATTAACAAACACCTTTATGGACGAAATTTCTTATTGAGAACTGATCACGTAGCATTGAAATGGCTCCTACAGTATAAGAATCCAGAAGGCCAAATAGCAAGATGGATTGAGCGGCTACAAGGGTGCGATTTTGAAGTTGAACATCGTGAATATAAATAAACATTGTAAAAACAATTAGCTAGTCTCGTCACACTATACAATAGAAGATCTTAATGTCCTAACACTCGAAAACCTTTATCCTTATTAGTGAAACGCTGTGGCAAGGCATCTACCGTCACAGTCAACAAAAAGGACAAAGTTCCGTTAAAAATGTAATTCAGATACAAAGTGAAGAGAATAATTGTACTACGCTCAGAATACAAACATAAAAAATCCAAACTGTTGTATCCACATCGTAGGCTTAAAAAATTATAAAACGCGAACATAATAAAGAAATTTAATTAAAAATTCGGTATTTTCTATCGACTTATTGGTACAAGAAACCTAACAGATTCTGAGACAGGGAACAAGAAAAGGTTACCGACAAGTTTAAGCACGAAGCGGTTCGTTATACCAAATGCACTGGTCGACTTGAGGGCTTCAAGAAATCCAAGTATGTCGTACTTTCGATGCCCGGAACTATTACAAAAATCATAAACTGAAAAGGCAACAAAACCGCAGAAATCATATTATTAAAAGCAGAAAATATAAAACCTTTAAAATAAGTGAAGTTTTAAATTCACATCTTATAACTTCAATATATGAGTAATTAAAATTTTCGAAAAATTTGACGTAAAATTATTTATTTTAAAATAAGGTTAATTTGCGACCGAGATTATCTTCCTAGAAAGTAAAACTCTCAACTTTGTGTGTACATTTTTTCAGATAAAAATTTAAGCGAGCTATTCTAGACAGTTCCTTGTATTCTGAGGAAACGTTTATAGATTTTAAGTTATATGTATCTAATTTGTAATTGAATAACTGGATTTTTATCTTTAAAAATAAATTTACAAAAACTGTGAACCCTTTTTTAATTATTAGAAGGTGAATTTCGTTGGTGGAAGCCTACAGAATTTAAATAAATGTTAATATAAAGTTTTAAATTTACCTCCAAGTAACGATTATAACAGTACGTAAATATAATGTGCTGAAATAAGTGTCTTGACCTTTCGGTATAATTTACCATAAAGGCCTAAAAATACGTTGGTTACCTACCTAAATACCAGTTTACTCATAAATTAAAAACGACATAAATATAATTAGAGCAAATTTCTCGGAATAGTCAAAAAGGTAACCAATACCATGACTAAGGTGTCGAAATATATTGTTCGATTGAACTTGCATTATTACCCACACTACGTCAAATGCATGAATGGTAATGACATCATGTCTATCATAATTGAAAATACCACAAAATAATTAAAGTTCAAATCTTTTATCGTATACCACCATACGCTTCAGTTAGTATTAATTGACGTATTTTTATATTTATACGACAGTTCAATTTGGATTAACTTCAACCTTCAGCGACTTTATACTCGTAACTTGCCTGTTAAAATCTAAGTTCTATTTCAAATAATACTAATTGTTATCTTTATGACGAAATAAAACATAATGCAGTTTATATAACTATATAAAGAAGCTTAAAGTTAAAATAACTTATTGAATACGACAAGCTACAGATTATATTGTCAAGAGATGTTTAAAATTTTTGATTAAAACTTTTAACATTTTTATTTAATTTAGCTCCAAAATTTAATAAGCTGCCTTAATTATAAAAGTCATTTAAAGTTTATTTAATCTTTATGAATGTGAAGGTAATGATGTAGAAAATTACAGACATCGTTTTGAATAATTTTATACACTATGAACATTGTATCCACAGAATTGCTCAAACTTGTAAAAAAAATTAGAATATGATATATTAAGTACTGGTTGTTTTTATATCTTCTGGTCTTTATAAGGTTTAAGATATTTTGTCGGCTCCCATACTGCAATTAGATTATTTGATATTTCCTGCCTGAATCACAATGGGATTCATTTTTATCTCGATACAAACTTATTAATCAATAATAGTCTGTATATAGTTTTACTTAGCTCACAAGAGTCAAGTATGTTGTACTTGCTATGGTAACTAAGTAGTAAATACACAATAATTTAAATAAGTGTATAATATGTAACGACTATTTATGCGTATATATCTCTGATGTAATAGATATTAGTAGGTACGCTCGTACAAAATTTGCAACAATCCCTACGCTTGTGTCATAATCTTACTTCATACTCGTGTATTTATAGCTGTCATTATGTGATTACCGCTTAATCACATGCGATCATTTAAATTTTAGTTCCTTGTGGCCTATGAAAAGAAATTCATCTCTTAGTTTAATCTATTCTCAGTAATAATTATCTGTCAAACTGACAGTTTGAATTTGTCATATTTTGTTATTAATTGGTTTTGTAATTTGTTGTTTCAATTACTGTGAAATAAAACATTATAGTAATAAAAATTTAATTATAGCATGGGGCACACTTATAAAATGGTGTTCACTATAGAACAAAAAGCTGAATTGCAAGCGAAATATCCAGATGTTGCGACGGTTCATAAGGATTTTATAAATGCGTTGTATCCTTCGGTGGCATTATAGAAAACGTACAGCGGACAATATTGCAAGTTTTAGCCAAATTCCAACAGAAACACCTACTATTTCCATTCGTAGGGCTACATAACAAACTAATTTATCATATGGGATAATCAAAAAAATTTCAAACCGAGATTTGTACATGTGACCATACAAGATAACTGCAGTTCAAGAACTAAAAGCATAAAGGGAACAATTTTGTCAATGGTTTATTCAAAACATGAATTACAACAATATATTAGATCTTACTTTCTTTTCAGATGAAGCTTGGATACATCTTTCGGAGTATATCAATTCACAGAATATGAGAATGTGGTCTGCCCAAAATCCACATATCTGTTGGGAAATTTCATTGCAACTACAGAAAATTGGTTGTTGGGTAGTCATATATTGGAGAAGATTAATCGGGCAAATGTTTCTTGATGGTACAGTTACAGCCAGTGATATAGAGATGAAATTATTCTACCGTTCGTTAATCAATTGCACGATAATGAACTCGAACGTGGAATTTTCCAACAAGATGGAACTCCTTCTTACACCACACAAGAAACAATCCAACTTTTAAGAGAGTTTTTCATGACCGATTAATAAGCAGAAATACCATATCCTCCTCGTTCTTGTGATTTAACAGTTTTAGGCGTTTTCGTATCGACATGCCTGAAGAATTCAATATTTAAAACTCCTCTATACAACTTGCAGGGATTACTAGAACGAATAACTCACCTGTGTGAATAATTGAATAATTCACTCAATATTTTACAGAACGTTTTCGGGAATTTAAAACGAAGAGTTCAAAAATATGTTTAATACGATAGTCATCATTTCGAACATTTATTGTAAATAAATTTCCTATTTTAATTTAATAATAAAGTTCTTCCCACCAAATTTGTTGACATTAATTATTAGATAATTTGCAGGTTACGTATTTGCTTTGGTTGGCGTGCGTGTGTCTAAGGTACGAAAAAATTCATAGGCCACTGGGAACTGAAATTAAAATGATCGTATGTATACTAATAACAATTGAACAATTATTCACCTACTAAAAATATATTAGAAATTTCTAAAATACGTACATTCATTAGCATAAGCCATAATAATTTTGACAAGTTTTTGAAGGTGTGCTTTAAGGCAATTACTTAGCGCTTATTTTCTAATACAATTTATTTTACATTTAGAGTGTTTTAAAGGTTTACATCGAATTAAATCCACAATTTTCTTAAGATGATTTAATTATAAATATAATTTTATATGAAATTAGATATTTTCAAGCCAGCCTCGGTTGTTCATTGGTTATAATAGTTTTCTCTTAATGTAGAGATGATAGATTTAAAGGCTGTGAAGGTCGTTCAATTTTCGCAACAGCAAAAATTTAAAGATATGCTTTCTTCTCAATTATGGCAAGTTAAAATTTCCTACTAAGAGTTGGAATACTTCCAGGTTAGGTCAAATTCCAGTAAATTTAGCAAAATAATAGCAATAGTAAAAGTAGAGAGCAAATGAATTTTCACGTCACAGAGCCTTAAACACAAAAACAAACAAGGCATTTTCAAATTCTATAGTATAGTTCCTACCCAACTATACTTGCTCTAATTTTCCATATTATCATATCCATATCCAACAACTTTATATAAATAGTTTTTATTAAATTAATTTAATTTTATTTGATGGGTCAATAGTTCTTTTTTTTTGTTGAATAATAGCATATCATAAAACAAGTTTCATAAGGCATGTTCTTATCATATCAGTTCAAGTTTAGAAAACGAGTCTCGAGGCGAGTTTTCTAAAGAACCAGTGCAATAAAACATCTTATAGAACGAGTTTTTTATACTATTTTATCTACCTTAAAATTTAAGAAAAATACATTATATTAACATATAATTGATCTAGAAATTTATGATAGCAACGGCAACCTTTTGACATTTGAATATGAAAGTTTTGACAATTTTCTATTTAATGACGTTTAATAAGATTAATTATTAATATTGCCAACTTGCCAAAACAATATGTTCCATGTTAAAAAAAAGAAACCCATTATAAACTCAAATTCGTTTCGAAATGAACTCATTTGGATAAGTAATTTTTTTGTTAAATAGGGATGTAACAAATGAATTTATTAAAATTAGGCAAAATGTTTATACTACATAGAATCTTTATTATACAATATAATTTAATAAAAACAAAATTCTTCGTAATACAGGTAGTTCATAAAAGAATACGCCAGTTATAAATTTGAATAGTATCAACTGTAGGCGTTGTAGAGTGTTGGTTCAAGGCCACAATTAAATAGTTTTAGATAAACGCATGCACGAGTACTGTTTTGTTGTTTTTCCGCATGCAGCGCCACATACGCAAAATACCGATTCCTGAGCATAAATCGTTTGGTATTCTGCAGTTTGCTAAGAGTGAATCTATAACTTCAGTTCAACGTGCGTTTCGTTCAAAGCGTAATTGAGATCCCCCATATGGCAAAAACATTCGCCGATGGTATAGGTAATTCAAAACGAACAGATTTGTGTGTAAAGGGAAAAGCACGGGACGGCCAAAAGTATTTGAAGGGGATGTTGACCGTGTCAGAGCATCTTACCTTAGTAATGCTAAGACATCTGTTCGGGAAACAAGTCTTGGAATTCACTTGCCCAAGATGACAGTGTGGAAGGTGTTAAGAAAACGTTTACACATGCGTCCATATCGGTTACATTTGGTGCCTGCTTTAAAGTCAGATGACTTTGATGTACGTTTTAACTTTACAAGTGAAGTGTTTGAGCGGGAAGATGACTTTCTTGATCGTGAGGTGTTCAGTGATGAGTCAACTTTTCATCTAAATGGAAAGGTATGTATCCATAATATTTGCATCTGAGGGACAGAACATCCTCATGAACTTATACAATATCAAAGAGATTCCCCAAAATTAAACGTTTCCTGCGCTGTATTCCGACGACACGTGTACTGACCATTTTATTTCGCTGAAGCTACCGTAACAGGGTGGCTTATCTGGATATGTTGCAAGAATGGATCTTTCCCCAATTAGTAGTAGAGGGTGAACCTAAAAACTTTATTTGGCAACAAGATGGAGTTCCTCCCTATTGGAATCTCTTTGTACGACAGTGGTTGAACGTCGAATTTCCTGACCGTTGGATTGGTCGTAATGGTTGAAACGACAGAGCTCTTTTCCGCTAACCTCCACATTCGCCGGACCTCACACCATGCGATTTTTTCCTTTGGGGCGTTATAAAAGAACGTGTCTGCGTTCCGCCACTAGCAAATGATATACTAGAGTTGAGATACAAAATTGAAGAGGCTAATGCTTTCATTACTCCTAACTTGTTAACCAAAGTGTGGGAAAAATTGAATTTTCGGTTGGAAGTGTGCCGTATAATTAATGGTGCACATATTGATCATTTGTAAGAAAAACTAGGTTAGTTTACTTTCCATTTGATGTATGATTGTAAATAGTCTAAATTGAACGGTTATAATATACCATTGAAACTGGGACATTCTATTATGGACACCCGGTATTTCAAATTTTTAATCAGTGTTTCAAATTGTTCATTGTATTCGGTCATCTAATCGTCATAGACGTCCTTAAAACTTCACAATGAGTAATGAAACATTTAGGTATTGAATATCGCTGTCTTTAGAGAATTTTAATAAAGGGAAATAAGTAAAGTCTTTAAAGCACTATACTATTCATCAAATTTATCATGTAGTTATTCCCTATGAAATATTTGACAACAAAGAAATTGCTTGAGCGTTAATAAAGACGTTTAAATAGACATAAGTATTGATTTTCGAGCACGTTTTGGACACGGTGTAGTAAAATAGAGGTATTCAAAATTTCCTTGAAAAATTTATAACATTTTAGAAACATCAATATAATGCTTAAAAGAACGTATATTGTAAATAGTAAAGCTATTTAGTTCCTACACAGTTTTAAAAAATCCAAGCTTTCATGTTTATGGCGAAGGTCTTTAGACCAAATTTTAAAAATGGCTCCAACTAATTGACTATATATAAAAATTTTTAACACACAAAGTCAACTAAATTTAGAGATTAAATCAAAGTACAAGCTAAACTGAAGTGGGACGTACATTTAAACAGAATAACATAGCACACATTTCCCTGATCCAACTCCGAATGATATACGAGGTACCACAATTAAGTACTGAGACTAATGATTTTTTTTGCAAGATGTGGCAACCCTGTAGCTTGCGCAGGCACTTCATCTTTGACCTTGATATCTAAGCTACTTCTAGTCCAAGCGGCACATTGATGCGGCGGCTCACTCATGAGTTGTGCTGTAATAAGGCAACACGTGTTTTTGTCTATCGTTACAGAAATGAAATCGCAAAATATTGCGCTACGGTATGCCATTTCTTTTTGTGTTAAATTGGGTGAGAATGCGACGACAACTTACGGTAAGCTTCAGAAGGCTTTTGGACATGAGGTTATGTCAAAAACTCAAGTTTTTCATTGGCTTAAAATGTTTTGTGAAGGCAGAACTATTGTTGAAGATGAAGACCACAGTGGACGACCATCAACCTCACGGACTGATGTCAACATGGACAGGGTGCGTGTAATCATACGATCTGATCGAAGATTATTCATTAGAATGATAGCACAAGAACTCAACATCAATCGGCAAACTGTTCGTCAAATACTAACTCAAAATCTGGGTATGAGAAGAATTTGTGCAAAGATGGTCCCCAAAAATCTCACAGACCAACAGCGAGAAACAAAGAAAAATGTGGCAGTCGATTTGTTAGAGCAAGTGGAAATCCACCCAGATTTATTGAGCTGTGTTATCACTGGTGATGAAAGTTAGTAATACCAGTACGATCCAGAACTATATCGTTAAAGTTCGCAATGGTGTTCAAAACGATCGCCCAGACCAAAAAAAGCTCACATGTCAGAATCAAAAGTGAATTGCATGCTTGTGTGCTTCTTCAATTCAAGGGCATTGCTCATAAAGAGTGGGTGCCTCCTGGACAAATAATTAACCAATATTTCTACAAAGGAATTGTAGAAAGACTTCAAAAATGAGTTCTCCGTGTCTGTGCAAAAATTGCTGATAATTGGATTCTTCTTCACGATAATGCGTCATCCCATACTGCAGTCTGTGCAGCAATTTTTTAACCTCAAAACGCATTTCAGTACTACCACAGCCACCTTATTCATCCGATATCGCTCCGTACGACCTTTTTCTATTTCTAAGTGTCAAAATGGTGGTCAAGGGACACCATTTTCGAACAACAGAAGATGCTCTAAAAGTTGTGACGAGAGTTTTGGGGAACATTCCAAAAGAAGAGTTCCGGAAATGTTACCAGCAGTGGCAGAATCGCTGGAGTAAGTGTGTGCAAGCAGAAGGGAACTATTTTGATGGAGATTATACTAAAAATGACTAAAAACATAAGTGATATTTTTTTTCTCATCAGTTTCATTACTTAATTGTCGCACCTCGTATGCTCCTTCAAAGTGTAAGTAATATAACCTCGTAACTGCGAATTCTCTCACTGAGTATGAAAACTATGACTCATCCTCAGCGCTTTTAACCCACGTTTGTGCCCAACCGTTCTTGAATGACTTGTAACGTGTAGTATGCAAATAGATTTGTTGATAACTCATGAAGCCTGCCGTTTATTTTAAAGTAATGTAAATGTTTGTATAATATTTATTTGAATCCCCCTGTATGTTAGTGAAATTGAAGTCCTGTCATGTAATTGTTAAACTTCATTTTCCTAAAACTGAAGTTGAATTAATGTTACGGTAACCGTAAATACTATTGTTTTCATAGAAATACCGTGAGATCTAAGCAATTTAAAGTTTAAACCAACATTACACAATATGCCCTAGGTTTATTTGAAACCAATCCATATATTGTTACATTTTTTATTTGAGTTACTTTGATAATTATCTTGGAGTAATAACTAATTGCAATTCTGTAACTAATTTAAATTAATATAAAGTAAAAATAGTAGAGTTTAATTGTAAAGAATTTTATGTAGTCAATCTAACGCTTTTAAAGTGTAGAATAGCAATCAAGGTTTGTCAATATTTTTTGTGCAAGTTCTGTAACGTGCAAAATTACGTGTCCTCACATTCGAAGTGTGTTGTGGGATAGAAGTCATCAGTTTTGTGGTTTAAGACATATCTTATTCTGGTCTTTAGATAATCTTCATTGCAGAGTGAAATTAAACCGCATCCTATATTTTTTTAAATTATAATCTGGCTGCATTAAACCCTACTTGTGGTCGATGTGATTTGATTTTTTAGGGCAAAAGGAGTTTTTCGTGGATTGCGTCACTCAGGTCTTTATCATTACAGCTAATGAATATTTTCTCGTATTAAATTCATATGTACTCCATCATTTAATGAAGTAGTATTAGTATTTGCGAGTTATAATTGCCACACTTGAAAATGTTAATTTTTTTAATATCACTATTTTGGGAATTTTAGTTAATATAACTGTATATGCAATGCGTTGTGGATGATTTCGAAAAATAGTGTCATTCAGACTTCTAAGAATACTACTTTTCATTGGTCTGTTCGTTAAAATTAATGTATTTTAATTCACCCACCAATAACTTTTTTTTTCTTACCGCATTACCTGGAAAACCTATTGCACTATCTAAGGTTCCTAAAATATTTAGATTTAGGCGTTAAAGTCATCATCGTTTTCTGAACAAAACCATTTTTATAAATTGTTTTCAATTATACCATTTTGTACCCAGATCTTTCATCAATATTACTTGCCGATGCTAATCGAATATAATGTTATCGTTCAGGTAATTGAGAACTGCCATTCAGGAAGATGACTGTAAAATTTAGTAATTACAAGTATAATGTGTGCTCCAATTTGAGATTAGTTTTTAAATTTGCTGCGATTTATATGTTTTGTATCAAAATACCATATGACATTTGACAGATGACAAATAGAAATACACTGGTTATCTAAAAATGGAAAGGTACACGGTTGAACAACGCTTATTTATTATTAACAATTATTTACGTATACTTCCTAGTAGTCGCAGGACGGGCAATCACTTGCTGACTTTCAGAGTAACCCGTTCATGATAGAGAGCTTAGTCTGTACAGAATAGCGTTAGGCATGCCTGGGGTAATACTGGGATTGTGGCTGCGCTTGTAGGACGTAGGCTAAATACGTCAACGCTGACCCGTATGGTGTCGATTCCGTAAGTAGGGAATGCTACATCGACATAGGGTACGATTTAGGCTACCAACCAGGTCTACCTTTAAAAACTATTGCTAAAAAGAATACAAGAAAGGTCTCCGACAATCAAAACCATGGTGGGCGGCTAAGATTGAACAAGTTTGACCCACCTTGGAATAAACGCGAGAAAATGAAATGGAAATTGGGAACGTGGAACGTAAGAGGGGTGTATGGAAAGGAACAGGAGATTTTGAGTGAAATCGGAGAGAGAAGGTTAGATGTGCTGTGTGTGAGTGAAACTAAGTAGAAAGGGAAAGAAGTGATAGAGATGGATGAAGGAAGTCTAGGTTTTTAGTCTGAAGTAGAGAGCTGGACGCATGGTTCAAAGGGAGTGGAACTGATTTTAAGCGAATTCGCTAAAGGGTATGTAAGGGAATATGAATTGGTGTCTCCGCGGCTACTCTGGGTTCGAATGAAGATAGGCATCAAGAAAGTAGTGGTTGTAGCGTGTTATACTCTGGCTAATGGTGATAACCAGAATGAATGTGAAACCTTTTGGATAGAGTTAGAAGGGGTACTTAATTTATGTCATGTGAATGATAGTGTGATTTTACTGGGTGACCTGAATAGATGGGCGGGAGTAAGAAGAGAAAACATTGATTGTGTAATTGGCTTGGCCCTTACGGCGATCCCAGAACGAATGAGAATGGGGAAGCGTTAGTTGGCCTATGCTTAGAGAAGGGCACGTTTGTATTTAATACATGGTTTAAACATAAACATATCCATTTATATACGTGGCAAAGAGGAGAGTCTAGAAGCATGATTGATATAATCGTTTATGGTGATAGGTTACGTGAATTGGTAAAGGTCACACGAGTGATGAGACGTTCTGAATGTGGGACGGATCATTTTCTGGTAATGTTAAAAATTGAGCTTGGTAGAAAGTGGGTATATAAGCAGAGGGCAGTTGCAAGAAAGACTAGAGTGAAAGTGGAAGTATTGCATGAGGAGGATGTGAGAGTGGAATACGTATAAAACCTAGAGAAGAGAATGTTGTCAAAAGAATCTGAATGGAAGTATGAAATTGGAAAAGGTGGAATGATGCCGTGAAAGATGCAGTAAAGGAGAAGAAAGAAATATATAAGAGAATGATTGAAACAAAAGATGAGAGGAACAGAATGAATCTACTGAAAGCGTATCGGATCAAAAAGGCGTGCAAAGGAAGCTGTGAAGGAGAGTAAAGAGAGTTTGAGGGTGAAGGAGGAAGTAAGAATGCAGAATGATTTTGACGGTAATAAAAGATTATTTTGG
>JAHWXV010324022.1:0-10300 GCA_024586415.1 Phrixothrix hirtus
AAAAAAAATATATATATATATATATATATACCGGGTGTCCCTGATATAAAGAGAATTATTCAACACACGTGTACCTAGGCCCGTTGTAATTCTAGATGGTGACATGGCCTATCTGAACTTCACCCTAGACTTTCTGTTTCGTAGGAAGGAATTTCAATACGTATGGTTTCGCTAGGTAATTTAAGCGATACAATTTTGAAAATTAAGGCATTCTTCCACAGTTTGTCGTGTGCCTTTTCTATATTAAAAAGCTGGCATACGCCAGTAGATTTTCGGTAGCTTGCTGATGAGGTTTGCTGCTTGCTGGACTGCTGAAAGTTTTTTCCTAAATCTAAATTAAGCATTCGGTATTAGTTCATTATTCTCCAGGGCTGTTTGGAGACGAACATTGACAAAGTGCTCAACCAATTTGGAGAGATCGTTGAGAAGACTGATTTGATTTCTATTTTCTTTCCGGTATATTCGGATCCTTGTCTTCTTCGGAATGGTTATCGCTAGAGCCTCCTTCAACGCTGTTGGAAAGTATCCCTTCCGAAATATTGCATTAGTTATGTTGGTTATTTCTAACACCGCTTGTTCAGGTAGTAACTTAAGCGCTATCGTTTGAATATTATCGGGACCCGAAGCCTTGTTGCTTCCTAGCGTTTTAGTTTTGTGTTTAACGTCCAAATTAACTATGTAGGGAGAATATAGTTTAATTTTGGGAATGGTTGTTGCTACACTTTCTATGAATTTTACTACGGCCTCGTTACCGTTCTCTTTGTTAGTAAATTGTTTCTCTAAATGGATACTTAGTGCGGTGGCTTTTTCCAAATTGTGAAAAGTATTTGGTTGTTGAATTTAATAGGAGAATCTTGATTTGACTCGTTCCCTAACCTTCGCAGCAGTTTCCATATATTATTGTTCTCGTTTAGTTCTATGTCATCTAACACAAATTCCCAGCTATACATTTTTCGGTTTTGAATAATTATGTCGACCTCTATTTGAAGATTTTGGAATTGAATTTTGTGGCTTGGGTTCCTAGATTTTGCCCATAACCTCGTGACCCTATTCTTTTGTTGAATCATGTCCAAAGAAGGCCTTTATCAAGGTTCTTCCCTATCCCCGACCCTATTTAACGCATATCTACGCGATATGCCTTGATTCGGCAATCTGGAAGGCGATAGTACTCTCCAATTTGCTGCTATACTGTCAGTAAACTATAGAATTTCCTATGCACGTGCTAGATTGATAAGAACTGAAAGGAAACTAGTAACATATTGCAAATCATGGAAAACCAAGCTCAATTCTTAAAATACTCAAGTTGTACGTTTTACAAGATGTAGAGGAAAAAACAACAAACTTGGAAAGCATAAAATCGAAACAAAAGGTATATATTAGGGAATTGTTTTAGATTCAAACCTAAATTTTTATCATCACATTAAAAGTAGTGTAGCTACCGCTAAAAAATCTGTTTATAAAATTTATAATAGGTCTACAATGTAAATTCAAATTGAACACCAAACTTAAAATTGTAAACTCTGTTATAATCCACGTACGGCGAAAAGATGTGGACAATAACCACGACACAAAATAAATAATTAGATTTATCACAAATGCACCATACTATTCATACTATTCAAAACAAAGACTGAAGAAAGGACCAAAGAGCCTTCGACCTTATAGATCGATCAGCTATCCGAAGGGTTAATATAATTGAGCGACTTCAAACACACCCAGCTGTCTCGGTACAACTAATGGCCAATCAGATAAAAGACTATACACCAAAATTGGTGTTCTAAATAATTCCCTTCTCACTTTAGAAGGGAATGTAAAGAATAGTATAACTGCCTGCCAGCTAAACTAGAGAATAGTAGGAAGTAAAAAAAAGGTCCTGTGTAAAAATAGATCTTTACAAATACTTATTCTAATTTAAAAAGGTATTTTGTAAATTTTCGCATAATAATCTATCCTGGATACATGCCTGCATATCTTTTGCTATTAAACTTACTTTTAAAAACATAAACACCACTTTGTTTTTATTGACGAAGTATCGGTTTACATTTAGTATGTGTGTACTTTTGCGCGTCAAGGTCTCCATCTGTTTTAATGAAAAGTAATATAACGTATTCCTTTATATCAAATAAATTTGCTTATACTAAGGTACTATTGCATATTAATTAGACTTATTTATGCATTAATTATTATGAACCTATTTGAGAAATATTTAAAATTGGCATATACTTAAATGACGTAATTTATATGAAGTTTTTTTTACTGCATACAAATTACGTAACATGGCAACCTCGTAACCGCATAATGTAACCATATTAGGTGGATATATTAATTCAATGGCATTATAATCTAGATAAAGGTTTATAAAAATATAATGCTAGATGATTATTATTTATTTTTGCAAGTACAGCAACAGTTTCTTTAAGGATATCTTTAAATGATACGGCATTAAGTTTACGACATTCTAATTCCTGCGATATTTCTGAGGTTGTACTTGATAAATGATCCTCTTATGTTTTAGCTACTACTTAAAAATATGCGTTTTTCAACTTTCTACAGTGATTTAAAACCAATTTCATACAGGATGTTAAAAAAACGTTTAAATATTTAACGGAAAAAACAAGTAAAAAGGTCTTCACGAACATGCGTCCACAAATCAACCGTTTTCGAGTTAATAGCGATTTTCTTTTTTAAGTTTTTAGTGCTTTGCGTTACAGAACACGATTAGCACAGAAAATGTTCCAACATGTCTCCCTTCTATTTCGACACAGGATCTACATCCCCCCAACAAAGAACTCCGCACCCCTTCGGAGAGCCGGTTGTGCCCGAATTGTTGGACAAGGTTGTTTAGTTCGCTATTGTAAGTCGGCATAATTATTTACAGGTGTTGCGTACACTAAACTTTTCAAATAATCTCACATACAAAAGTCTAAGGGAGTTAGGTCTGCAGATATAGCAAGCGATGCAGTGGGACCTCCTTAGCTTATACATCTCGAAAATAGCCTATGCATAGGACTAAACTGATGATGAAGATTATGACTTTCTTTGTTTTTCAAAAACGAAAATCTTTCTTATCTCGAAGTCGGTTGAACTTCAGACCAGTGTTTTCCGTTTTTTAAAACCCTGTATATAAATTTTTAATTTAATTACTTCTCCCAGAAATAATTTGAGGAAGATAATTTTCCTTGTTCCACAACTAACTATAACGGCTACAAAATCTTTTCGCTGTATTAGCGAGTGCTCTAATAACATACTAAAATTAAAGTTTATTCGAGGGCACTAATTTGACGAATCCGTTATAACTCCTAGGAGAGGGGCATAGGTAAATAGCGTAACGATTCTACGGCATCCCGCTCGTGGAATGGTATTTAGAATAAACTTTAAATAGGAATCGTCATTCATCAGTGAAGGTAGCGCAAAGGGACTAATAATTCCAAACCACACATTAACAAAAAATTACCGCTGAAAGGTGTTTAGACGAGTTCCTTGCGAACTTCCATCCATCTGCACATTGAGGTTATAACAATTGGTGACCTAGTTATTGAAAAACACGATTCGCGGTAAAGAAATCATCTGCATGAAGCCGATTTCTTCTACAAATCTGTTTTTCGGCCATGTGCATTATCGTCTTCCAACAATTCTTGAACGCACTGGAAATGAAATGTTCGAATAGTCCGTTCTTGTAATAAACTATGAATTGGGCCCTTTGTAACATAGAGTTATATTTCGCTGATTAACCTGCAGGTTCGGCCAGTATTGGGAGTAAACATTTTCAAGTTCACAAACTCTCTCAATCTCCATTCAACTGCAATAATAAGTAGCACGACTGTGCAGGAATCTACTTGCATACGTTATTGGTGCTGTCTTACAGTTCATTTTGCATTGTTCTAATATTAAATACATATCTGGAAATTTATTACATATAGACTTCATAGTGTTCGCGAATTGGTGAAGATAGCAAAAACGGAAACAAGAAAACAAAAGGAAAGCGTTAATTAAAATCGCAAAAGCAAGAATAACACTGGACCCAAACGCAAATGGATCACAAGGGCAAGTCGAAAAATTACGTTAATGACTTAGGATAAACCAATTATAGTTTAAGACACCGAAAGATGATCATTGAAGTGACAGGACAAAATGCTTAAGCATTTCTATCGAATTTAATAAAGACCTACTGAATTTACCCGAAAAGTATTACGTTTGAGGGTTTTTTTGCAGTATTTCTTTCTAATTGAACAGTGCTTGGATATGGTGGTATCAAGTTATCAACATTTTTTCTGACCCTTCAAAGATAAGTGCTTTGCTCTGTCCAGGATGAAACTTCGAAATTTCAACGATTTTCCCGGAACAACCCTCTTAAATGGCTAAATTCATGTCACAATGGTGTTGATTTAATAACGTCGAAACTTTAGACTTCTTTAACAGTTATAGTGAAATATTATTTTTGGGAATGTTTTATACTGAAAAAATTGGTGAAGTAGTGAATCTGTAATCCGCTACAAATTTCACTGCATTAGTACAGTAGTTGTCCCTTGTTGTTTAATTTAGCAGAAAAACATTGTTGGCTTGTGGTATATTGGTTGCTACGTTGATTTATTGACCAATGCCTGGATTTCACTATACTTCTTTTACTTTTAATTCATAACCCTTAAATTTATGGTTCGTTAAGTTTTTTGTGTTAAAGTTTTATACGTTTCACCAATACACATTTTCCTATTAAGAGCAACTGTTGAATTTGACTAAACTATAACAAAATATTGTATTGGTAACAATGAATAGAAATATTGCACTTTATATCAATTGGCTGTAATCATGGTAATTAGGTAGACTATCACAAGGCCAGAAAGTTAACTTTTCCAAGTACGAGTAAGTTTACAGGCCGAGGCGCAGCGGAGGCCTGAAAATTACGAGTATTTTTGAAAGCCTTTCTGGACGTGTGATCAACAAAATTTTTTGTGCCGACTTTTGTATAATTTTGGTATATAAAAACGATTTTCAAAATGAACTATTTTTTAGTACCAATTGTTTTAATGTATACGCATTTTAGGAATTTTTGTAATTTACGGTTGAAACAAACATGGTTGGCATATTTATAACTAAAAATATAACATTAACCTATAAAATCAATTTGTATTAGGTATCATTCAGGAATATGTTTATTAATCGCTTAGGTATTTATAAAGTTAAATTCAAATTATTAAACTAGTATTACGTAAAATAACCTAAAAATGTATTTCTTTTGTCAATGTGGCAACTATTTTTGAGAGATATGGTGACATTTTTAGTTATATTTTTGCCGGCCTAGGTCGACAAATGCTACTTAATAACTTTTTTGCCGGCGCAGGCTTGGAAACAACTTTCTGGCCGCAAATGACTACCAGAAAATCGACATTTATGGACGCAGGCACAAGAAAATATTGTATAACAATTTTTAATATTTATGAAACTAATAAATTCATTTCCAATAGTGAAACATTTAATTCAAAACTGTTAGGGTGAATTAGAAAAAGGTGAGTATTAATTTTATAAAAATTTAATAAGAATTTCAACACTTTGTTAGCTTGATATATTAAATAAGCCCTGTCATTAACTAAAATATTTATTTACAGATTAAGGTAATTTGAAATATTCATTAAAATAAGTTTAATACAAAACTATTTAATCATTTCTAGTATTATTTAAGGTGAGCTTGGAATAATTATGTCTAGCAGATATACTATAATAGCAATGATTCTCACGAGGTAGATGGTCTTAGTCTAACACGGTTTGCATATAATGTTTACAAAGTGATAGATAACGGTTTCATTTTAATAAATCGAATGATGGTAAATTAAATATCTTTAACTTTATAATGTTTCGATGATGGTACCAATATTTTACAGTATTTAAATCGTTTTAATTCACTACTATAACATGATTATGCAGATTTTAAGGCTATGAAGTTGAGTACCGATACAAATGTACCTTTTATATAAGCATGAATATTCGCTTTTAATGTAATTACCCTATAATATTTTATACGTGGTTAAATTTTATCAGATTCTCCGTGACTAACCGATATGTTTGTGACAAGATCAAAAATCAGCTTCATGGAACTCATCCGCTTGTTCAACAACGCTATCGGAGATATATCTCGAATTATCGTCTTTTTAGAAGATACGTTTAAAAATCTTTGTGTACTTACAAGAATGATAAACACGCCCTACCCTAAACTATAATTCACTTAAAAACTCAACGACAACAATCGATACCTTCCTTCGACTTATATCACAAACAGAAATAATTCCATCGTCTTTGACATTTATAGAAATACTACAGATACTGCATATATAATCTTCTTTTGCGACAACCTTTTGCTTAATTAATTCCTTTGCGTTGAATAGCTCAATCTTTAACCTCTATGAATTAAGGTCGGCATAAGATACGTTTATGTTGAACCAATCTTTAGTTTAATTGGCCTTCGGATAGTTTAGTTTCGGAAGGAGGCTTCGGATATATCGGAGTTGCTCGTTATTAAAACTAATAAGAAGGCAACAGTTCGGCGGTATTGTGTAACTACTTTCGAGCGTAAGTGTATATCACCAATTATTTGTACATTTTGCCATTGCCGGTATAAATAGGCAAATTCTAGGTTAGTTGTTAGAGGTATATTTCACGCAAATTAATACATTAATACATTTTATACATATATGTACAAATATCTAAATGGTTATACTATGCTGTATTCTGTGCAGTGTTACGTTATGTATGCCCACTGTATTATTGTGTATTTGTTAATTGTTTGTGTTATTCAATTTATATCAACGGAAATTAAGGAAATGGCGCTTCCAAGGTTTCGCTTCACGTTATGAGTTGATCCTGAGAAGGACCTTCGTTTCGACGTTTCGGTAAAATCACACTTGCCAGCTATCAAGACAACCTCAGTTACTATAACTGAGGTTTTCTTGTTTGGCTTCTTATTACTCTAGTACTGCTGTTTGATGTGCTTAGGAGGTCTTTATGTAGTATCTCGTTACGCTTGACCGGTTTATCAGTCACACTTGGTTGGTTTTGTGTTTGACTACGCGTGACCGTTCTTGTATTGGTGGTGTTTTCTTGTATATCTTCTCTTTTTATTATTTTAGGGACGCTTGATAACTTAGTGATTTTATGTTTCAACAGTGGCCTCCATGTCGTAACTAATCTTTGCCCATCATCTCGTTTATTTAAACTTTCTGGACACTTTTCTATTTCAATAACTACCCTTACTATTCTTGGAGCGTATTATTCTATCATTTTTGTGTTTTTAAAATCTATAGTATGCCCGGCGGTGTTTGCGTGGTGCGCTAATGATGAATGGTGCAATGAACGACCTCATTGGAATATTGAATGGTGTCGTGTTGTCTTTAGTGACGAATCTAGATTTTTGTTTAGGAACGCACGATGGTCGTATAAGAGCCAGAAGAAGACGAGGTGAACGACTGAATCTTCGATTTATAGTTGAGAGGCACATACACAGGACTGTGGGTGTTATGGCCTCCCTTAGTGTTCATTCTATGCAATATAACATCATAATGATATATTTCAGCAAGATAATGCACTTCCACATGTAGCAAGGTTTCCCTTGAACATTTTAAAGCAGGCGCAAATTCATCTTTTGCCTTGGCCTTTAAGATTTCCAAATCTTTCTCCTACTGAAAATGTATGGGACACAATTGGTAGAAGGTTGCGAAATTCGCAGCGTCATCCTTTGACTTTGGAGGCCTTGGGGCATGAAATGCAACTTGCATGGGAGGAAATACCTCAAAACGAGTAAACCAACTTATTCGATCAATGCCTCGCCGTGTAAATGAATGTGTAAATCAGAGAGGCCACCCTACATATTATTAACAATTATTAATAAATTTTGTTCAACCAGTAAAGATTTTCCTCAAAAATGTTGGTCATTTATTACTACAACATAAGTGAATAATATGTCTACCAAATTTCATCCGAAATTTCCAACCCCTTCTTGGTGTTGAAATTTCTATTTCACAGTATATTATATTGCTCAAACGCATTTAATTTTTCTATTACTAGGTGACATGGTATATAACTCTATGAAAAAACAGTTGAGATGACAAGTGTTATTTTAATTTTGCAAATTCTACATGTGGTTATAAATGCACAATCATTACCGAGCATTATTAAATAAATGCAGTTTAATAAGCAATAAAATAATTTTTAATCTAAACATTGCAATTGTAGTAATGGTAAAATATTTTATTGTCTATAATAGGCTATGTGGGCTAACCTTGGTAGTTTGTAAAATAAAAGTATCCATCAGAAGAGTGGTCGAAGCATAAGGAGCTTTAACGCCATGAATGTCAGAGAATAGCAACTTTTGTGTAGCCCGCAATGTCACAATGCGTCTTACAAGGATCCGTAAAACTAAAACCATCAGGATTGTTGAATGAGTGTCGTATTTCTTTAGTGCCTCCACTTTTATACTAGGAGTATCTAAAAATCTATGTAACTTGTGTTAATGTTATTCTGTACGTGTAGATCAATAGCAGAATTCATTAATAGTACTGTATCTGAGAAATATCAATCGATTTTTTTCAAATCTTGAATAAAAATATATCTAGAGGTTGTACTTTTTCTTGTTCCAGTTGGCTATTACTTTAAAATTCACATTGCTATTGAATGACGGGGCTTCAGTAACGACTTTTGGACAGGACACGAGTCGATAAATAACCCGCTTGTTAAACTTACACTGATAAAATAATTTTTTTTCTAACCACGTTCTAAAGTGCTCTAACGAAAGGACAAGAATAAGTTATTTGCAGTGAATGCCAGTTTATCAGAAATCCAGTTGTATTCGTTTTACTTAAAGTAAATTTTCCAGATTTTGATGCTTCTATAGGAACGTGAATAGGTCTGAACAAATTAGCTCCTATTAGAGGCCCAAATTTCCCACTTTGTTCCCTTAAAACCCAAAATAATGGTGAAAGCAGCTTCTCAGCTGAAGATATTGGTGGTTGTATTGTATATATCAGAATTGTGCACATTTTACACCCTAACCCTTGGTGTATCCTACTTCACTTCATGTGCCAGGTTTTTACTTTCTCTTACCTATATGCAATATAGTAGAGAAGGTATTGTTTTCGTCCAAAATTTCCGATGTCAAAATTTTAGCGGAAATACACGTTTTTGGGCCCCCCAAATCCGAAAAACATGTTTTTAAAAATTGATATGTCTGTATGTGTGTGTGTGTGTTTGTGTGCGTGTGTGTGTGTGTGTGTGTGTGTGTATGTGTGCGTGTGAACAAAATATCTCGAAAACTAAAAGTTGTAAATAAACAAAATTTTATATTTGAGTTTGCATCCATTCTACCACGCGACTACAATAATTTCACTAAAATCCAATATCTGGAAGTGCCACTTTACTCTTGTCATTTTTTGGTGTTTCGCGATTTTCTCGAAACTGGCTCTAACAATTTTATTTAAATTCATTGTATTTCTTAGATATTTAATGCCCTTTCATAGTTAAAACAGTTTCTCACAAAATTTCCGTAAAACGATTAACCGGAAGTAGTCTTACCATTAACTATGACTAAAATAACTATGAAATTGATAGTCCTAAACGAATGCAAATTTGTATATGAGATTCTAGCTACCTTTGTATGCTAAATCTAGAATTTTGTTAGAATCGAATAACCGGAAGTATAACTTTATTTCTGTTATTTTTAGATATTTTCGGAATTTTCGGTTTTTCGCGATTTTCTCAAAACCCACTCTAACCATTCTTTTAAAACTTATTTCATTTATTACCCATTTAATGAACTTTCATATACTTTAGGCCGATTCTTAGAAACTTATCCTTAAATTGAGTAACCTGAAGTACCTACACCGTTAACTTAAAATAAAATAACTATGAAACTAAAATTTCTAGCTAAATGAAAATTTATATTTGTGGCCGTAACTACATTGGTATGCCAAATAAAGAATTTGGTTAAAATCGAATTACCGGAAGTTCCACCTTATTTCTGTCATTTTTAGATATTTTCCGAATTTTCGTTTTTCGCGATTTTCTTGAAATCGACTATAACAAGAATTTAGGTAAAATTGTTAAGTTTTTTGCGATTTTCTAGAAAACAGCTATAAGTTTTATTTTTAAATGTGCTACCGTTATTATTTATTCAATGCCCCTTTACATGAAATTAACAGTTCTTTTGAAAATATGCGTTGAAGCAATTTATCAGAGAAAATTTCCGGAGTTAAGCAGCCTTTCGCCTGTCCAGTAATTTGAATGGGTGACCGTTACAATTATTGTTTCCAAAATAAAC
>JAHWXV010324106.1:0-20065 GCA_024586415.1 Phrixothrix hirtus
ATATATATATATATATATATATATATATATATATATATATATATATATGTAAGATAAGTACTTAAAATATCCGTTTTTTTTGTAAATATATGTATGTAATAAGGACAATAGATCAAATTTTAATTGATAACCAACAAATATTGTAATTATCTAATTACATGACGAGTCATTGTAACAAACAAGTAGATACACATGTACAAAATTAAATATGCATGTAATACAAAATTAACTTAAAAGTTTTCGTTTCTCATTTATTAAAACGCTAAAATGTGATCAATGTTTCAATTGGTACGTAATATAATAGTATATTGTATAACAAGGGATTAAAGTGTTTCTTTTAATCATAAAAGTAAAAGTTTATTTCTCGAGCGACAGGGAAAGAAATAACCTCTTGAGGGATTAAAGTACTTTAAATTTCGTATAAAAAATAAATCCATGGTAATATCAAAAATTAACCAATCAAAATTACATATAGCTGAAAGCGTTACCATAGCGCTTCGCAAATAAAATTTATATAGCATTGGCTGTGAAGCATTAGTTGATAAATCGAATCACTTGTCAATGTCAAAATCATGGAATTTTACTTTCTTTGACACTTTTAATTTAAAACTTTTCGAAAGTGCTAAAATAATGTATTAACCTCCAAACTAAAATGTTTTTTAATTTCTCGAGATATTATTTCTTGAGCGATAACGAGAGAAATAAACTTTCGCTTTCGGGATTGAAAGAGGTATATATATTGGTATATATTGGTATATAATTTACTATTAATTGGTTAATTTTTGTTATTGCTATGCATTCATTTTGTTTACGTGAACTTAAAACACATTAATTTGATTGGGACTAAACTAAAATTGAGATTAAAAGCGTCGCTTTAGCGTTAGAAATAAGTAAATAAATGTGACATTTTAGTCACGCAAGTTTAAAAATGTAGTTAACATCCTCATGTGATTTGTAGTCACAAATAATGCGCCGGAGGAAAATAAAGACGATTTTTGTTATTATTGTACAATTTCTAAAATTATAAACGTTAGTATTATAGTAATGATTTCCATAAAGCAGAACTGACACGGAAAATAGTATGGATTTCAAGCTCAGTAACATAATCTGCAGGTAGGTGTTGATATCACTGTAAAGCAAGAAATTAAATGGAGAATGATAGTGCAAGCAAGTTTGCAGAAGAAGTAATTGAAATCGAAAGGAATTGGTAAATATTTGTAAACATACAGTGTGTCAAAGAACTTTGATTAAAAATTTTGAAGACAGATATTACCCGAAAATTAAGCAAAATAGTTTGATAAACGTTAAAAATAGTTAATAATGTATGTGTATAATTGAGGATAATATAAAATTAGAACATAAACTATAAGTTGAAATAATAAGTTATATTATACGTTTTTGGACATACATAAAAATTAATAAATTTTAATGAACGTTTCAGAAAATGCAAATTTTGATCAAACAACGTAATGATTAAGTTTTGGTTGTTGTTTTTTTAATTTGTTTGTTTTCCGGTAGTAACAATAAATTTTATGTAATAAAACAACCAGCGCGTAATTACTGTTAATTTTGGGAATTGTTTGTCCACTATTTCCTTCTAAACAATTAATAATAGCGAGAATTCATCAATGTGAAAGTTATAGTGGTCGAATTACTGACATGCGAAAGGACGGACTTGCAACTTGCAACGGTGGTGAGGTGTTAGTCCAAATAGTCCGAATAAGGGCCTCAAAAACGTATCCCTGCATCTGTACGTCACCGAGGGACTACAGAACGCGAAGAACGTCATTTAAGACATTTGGCTACAATAGACATATATTCCACAGCTCGGTTGATCGCAATAGGCGCGATGGGAGGTGTGAAACGCCGAATGTCAATATCATTTGTTTATCGTCTAATAAAATCTAATAAAGTTTGCATTTATAAGTAACCGGAACTACTTTTACCATTAACTGTGAATAAAATAACTATGAAACTAAACGTCCTAGATAAATGAAAATTTATATTTCAGGTCATAACTACCTTTGTATGTCAAATCAAGAAGTTTGTTAAAATCGAACAACCCGAAGTTCCACTTTATTTCTGTTATTTTTAAATATTTTCCGAATGTTCGTTTTTCGCGATTTTCATGAAATTGATAACAACAATTTTTCTAAAGCATAGTATATTTCTCAGCTACTTAATTATGCTTTATATGAACTAGCCAGTTTCTCGAATAATCTTTCGAAAATGGAGTAGCCGGAAGTACTTGAAGTATTAATTTTGAACAACATATCACTAGAACTAAGCACCTTAAAAAATGAAACTTTATATTCAAGTTTTTCATTTTCCGCACGTGAAACGTGAGGAACCTAGTTAAAATCAAATAACCGGAAGTGCCACATTATTCTTGCGATTTTTAAGTTTCCTTGCAATTTTCTCGAAAACAGCTCTAACATTTTTTTTAAAATTTGCTAGGGTTATTATGGCTTTAATGCCCTTTTACACGAACTTAACGGTTTCTCTGAAAAAATGCGTTGAAGCAAGTTATCAGAGAAAATTTCCGAAGTTAAGTAGCCTTTTGCATGTCCACTAGCTAAGATGGGTGACCGTTACAATTATCGTTTCCAAAATAAACGTAAATAATAATTTAATCATTTGTAGACACCATTTGCATATATACGTAAATATTACTACTGAGGATAGGAAAATTCAAAGTTCAATTAGTCAAACTTACATTTCGAGACCAAATTTCTCGCGTCATTAGAGTATATAACAAAAATTAATTTAAATATATGGATGATATTTAAAAATAATAATTTAAAGTCCAAAACGCCATACAATTCAATTGTATTAATTCGTATATTTCTATTTTTCTTAATTATCAAACGATTCAAGGGGCTTTAAGCAGAAACAAAATACTGAGGCAAAATTTTATTAAATTCTAAGACGAAATTAATTGTCTGCAAACATGAAAGCTCCAAATATGCAACTTGATTTCTTTTATTTATATAGGTATTCCAAAAAATTCTTTTGACATCGTAACTGAAAACATATATGTCAGGTAACATTAATTTATGAGTTCACCTTTTGCAACTTTACATTATGAAATTCTGCACCTTTGAATTTATTGGAGTCATTGTATTAAACACATGTTCACATATGAAGGGAACTTGAAAATATGCTCCGTTTAAGTTATGAAGAAATAATTTTAAAAGGGAACGTTATATAGCATACTATATGAAGGAAACAGCAAACAAATTATGTCATTAAATTAGAATATTTTGAACTTATTTTAAATTACGTGGGACGTTAGGTTCTTCTAGGATGCAATACATCTTTGTTATTTTAAATGGGATATCCTATTCTTTATTACATCTGTAAACAGCTCGTAAAACTTCATATTCAGTTCATATAACATTTTTATATCCGCGTTAACATCTTCCTAGCTATTATAGATACTACAAAACAAACTGAATAGACAATGCTGGTTTAATAAATTAATCAATAATAAGGAATATTGCTTATAATTATTATATTCGCTATTTATGTACTGTATAGACGTAAACTGAAGCCTTAAAATTGTTAATCTTTCGCGCTAAGTATTAGTAAAGTTAAATTAAATAATTTATTTATCATCCTTCAATTAAAACAATGATATTAAGCTTTACTGATGCCATATAATCATTAAAGCAAATACCGCTAATCATACAATAATCAATTCTCCCACGTCTATGTGGCAGTTGGAAACCGATCGCAGTAGCTCAATGGACCTCAATACTAATCTAGTGCTGTAATTACAGCACAACTATTATACATATTTATACCAATCATAACTGTAGCATTTGACCTTACAATGTTGGATTTGTTTCTATAATTATAATAATAATAAAAATAATAATATTAATGACTTTATTCTTCAAGAATACATGCATGCATTAGGAAATAATTCACATGCAATTTGAATAATATATGATTACGATAATGTAACAAAACAAAGAAGACCGATTAAATAATGAGTGATTAGACATGAAAATTAGAACTTGGTACAATGTCAAATAGTTCTTGAAGAATCTCAAGGTTTGGTTCAAATGACAATTAGTAAACTGTCCTTGCTTTCCAACTAAGATCTTGTATTTTGGACATTAAAAAAAATGAAATATCCCTATATTAATCTAAATATAACTAGCGCTTAATTAAATCTAAAAATTGATGCTATTATTATTACTATTAGAACAAAACTAATACATATATATTGAGAGGATCTGTACTATATTAGTTATTAGTTTACTGTTTACTATGCAAAAATTGTCGATAAGCTGATTTGAATAGTTTGATTGAGAGTTCTTTATATTGCCTAGGAAGGTTCTTATATATTGATGATATTTGATATATGTTGCATCTTTAATATATCATAGTACGATGGATAGGTGGCGTAATTAAACCTTTAAAGCGCAAATTTAATGAGTGCACGGAACTTGATTCTATTGTATAGGTATGGAGGCTGTTTATCTGTAATAATTTTATGATAGTAAGTGGCTGTCTGCAGGAACCGTCTATTACGCATATTTAGCCATCTAGTGTCAATTAGTTTGTGTTAAATTCTGTTAAATTTTTGTATGCCATATATAAACCTCAAACAAAAAATTTGAACCCTTTGGAATCTTTGGGACCCATATACCGTAATTGAAGACCCGTATCATATAATTGAGAATTGTACGAAAAATGTAACAACATCAATAGATCATAAAGAAGAATTTTAGCCTTTTTCAGTAAAGAATGCCTATGAGGAAATATTAGTTTCAGATTTGTATAAGAATTTATGATATATTGAGTTATTTGGGACCTATATCTAAAAGAATTGTCCATTAACAAACCGAGATTTCTAGCTTCTGTTACAACAGGAATGACATCACTGTCAATTTTTAATTTTGCCACATCGGTTAATTCATCCAAGCACACTGGGCTACCAAGTAAAAGTAGTTTTGATTTATTTGGATTTATTATAAGGGCATGTTTCGTAGCTATAGTATGTACGAGGTGCGACAATTAAGTAATGAGACTGATGTGTAAAAAATATCACTTATGTTTTTAGTCATCTTTAGTGTAATCTCCTTCAAAGTAGTTCCATTCTGCTTGCACACACTTACTCCAGCGCTTCTGCCACTGCTAGTAACATTTCTGGAACTATTCTTTTGGAATGTCCTCCAAGACCGACCCTCGTCACAGCTTTTTCGACATCTTCTGTTGTTTGAAAATGGTGTCCCTTGTCCACTATTCTGGCCCTTGGAAATAGAAGAAAGTCGCACTGAGCGATATCGGGTGGATGAGGTGGCTGTGGTAGTACTGAAATGCGTTTTGAGGTTAAAAATTTCTGCACAGATAGTGAAGTATGGGATAGCGCATTATCGTGATGAAGATTCCAAATATCAGCAATGTTTGCATCGACATGCGGAACTCGTTTTCAAAGCCTTTCTACAATTTCTTTGTAGAAGTATTGTTTAAGTATTTGGCCAGGAGGCACTCACTCTTTACGAACAATGCCCTTGGAATCGAAGAAGTACACAAGTATGCATTTCACTTTTGATTTTGACATGCGAGCTTTTTTTGGTCTGGGTGATCCTTTCGAACAACATTGCGAACTTTGACGTTTTGTTTCTGGATCGTACTGGTAGATCCAACTTCCATCACCAGTGATAACACGGCTCAAAAAATCTGGATTGATTTCCACTTGCTCTAACAAATCGACTGCCACATTTTCCAGTGTTTCTTGCTGTTGGTCTGTGAGATTCTTGGGGGCCATCTTTTCACACATTTTTCTAATACCCAGATTTTGAGTTAGTATTTGACGAACAGTTTTCCGATTGATGTTGAATTCTTTTGCCATCATTTTAACGGATAATCTTCGATCAGATCGTACTATTTCACGTACCTTGTCCATACTGACATCAGTCCGTGAGGTTGATGGTCGTCCACTACGGTCTTCATCTTCAACATTCATTCTGCCTTCACAAAATATTTTATGCTAACGGAAAACTTGAGCTCTTGACATAACCTCATTTCCCAAAGCCTTCTGGAGCTTACCGTAGGTTGTCGTCGCATTCTCACTCAATTTAACACAAAAAAAATGGTGTACCGTTGCGCAATATTTCGCGACTCCTTATTATTGATTAATTTATTAAACCAGAATTGTCTATTCAGTTTTTTTTGTAGCATCTATAATAGCTAGGAAGATGTTGACGCGGATATAGCAAAATTATATGAACTGTGTTATGCATAACACTTTCAACTGTGGTTTATGGTAAACTTCTTATTGAAATACTATATTTTAGATGTTTTAACTTTTAGTTGTTTCATGTTAGACGTTTAAAATATACACCCTGACGATGGTCTTTTAATTTAGTGACGGAAACATATGTAGGTTTAATATAAACAATAAATATTTTGGGAAATTAGGTTTCGAGTCATTTTGTTATTTGGGTGTATGTATATTTAATGTATTTAGTATCGCGATGGAAGTGGTTGCTGTTAAAGTGTTTGAAACATTTAACAGTTTTGTACAAGATACAATGACTTGCGAGTACAGCTATATTGCAAAATACGGTTCAATGATCAGAAATACTGGAATCAGTAACTACAGTGTTACCAGAGACTAAACTGATATCAAGTATTGAGCGCATACTAGACGTTGTACAAGCAGGTAGTTTAATTAACTGTGTAAAATTGATGTAGCTAAGTTAAAATATTATTACTTTCACGGTTATTGATTAATAAGTTTATATTAATGTTGCCAAGGCAACAAACAAAATCATACATTATTGACAACATGGTGCAGGATTTCACTAATTTGTCACAAAACGTTTTATAAGGAAGTGTTTGTGGATTATATACAGCACCATTGCCTATCGATATTTGTACAATCGTATGTAGTACAATCATTAGCAATACTACTACTTCATTATGCTTTGTTATAAACTTCTATCTATTTCATACTTAGTATTTTAAGATGGAAATTTTTAGTTGATCCTGTAGTAGTTCTTTATTAATTTTAAGGCTGGGAATCTTAAATATTGATTGCTTCCATTTGGCATGATTATTGGCGAATATCACAATTATTAAAGTTTTTATTTTATAACTACGTATTGTACCTACAGTGGGTCAATAAAGTATTTGAATACCTTGAATTTGACACCAAAAGGGACATTTGAAATGAAATTCAGAAACTTAACCATATACAATTTATTATAATACTATTTTAGGCACATTCAGTATAATTAATACCCAATATTAAAGAAACTAATAAAAATATTTAATAGAAACGAAAAATTTATGCCAATAAAGTATTTGAATACTTCAGCTATTCTGTAAGGTAAACGCTCGTAAATTCTATACAGTAAGTCCCATGTTACTTTTTTCGACCTGTTTAGTATTCGGAAGTACAAAAACTAGTGTATTACAACAAAACTAGAAATAACAATAATTTTGCAAAGGATTCCAGAAGCTCCTTTGGAAGTAAAATGAATCACGTAATCACCAATGACTCATTACTACATTTATACCTAAATTAATTCAAAGTCGTAGCAAGAGTCATGTCATTGGAATTTAGCATCCCGACTAGTTTCATTCTTTATTTTAACTAAATGTTCTATAATATCCCCTTTCCACATAGATATCAGTTTAAATTCCTTTAGTTTAGCTCTTCCTTTCGAATCTTGTCTGGTAAAGGGCTGATATAATTAAATATAATGTACTGTAAAATTAAATATGTAGTTAATTACGTGTAAATAAATAGTTATAATTAAGTGAATATAAATAATGAATTTTTAAACAATTAACTAGTTTCGTTATAGTATATACCTCAGGGCTAAAGCGCTTTTTAATCCTTCCAGAGATAATTCCTTTCGATATCGTTCGAGAAATAAACTTCTCTTTCGGGCTTAAAGGTCGAGCCAAAAACTAGTCCGATGATAATAAAAATTAAAAAATCATTTTTGTACTGTATTTATAAATTATTTACACATATAATATATTTCATAAATTACAAATATATTTGATTGTGTAAAAGAATGAGCATAGTGATTTTAACATTTATAGTTATTTCAAACTTAACGTATTTATTTTTGCAAATAAATATAAGATTTTTGACCTAATAGATACTTCTTGACTAATTTTATGACCAACTATATTATTTGCGAGCATAAACGTTAGGTTATTGAACTGGTACGTATTATTAGTTCTTAATTTATGTATAAACAGGATGCTTAAATCTTAGTGCCTGTATAAGTCATGCATTATGTTATTACTGAACCAGAACACGCAATTAACTTAATAGTGGCTAAATAAGTTTTTGGTTGTTGATAATTCAATAGTTGTGGGAATTGTTGCACTATAGCACTTTTCCTTATCCCAGTAACATTGGACAGGCATCTTTCAAAGAACGAAGCTGTACTTCTGAAATAAATCTATCATCAAAAATGCGTTACTTTAGTATTTGTATGTAGTATCTTGTAGTAAATATGTAGTTTATACGAATTATTATTTATATTGCACTTTATAAACATAAAACTACAGTTCTTACATTCTACTTGAACCATTTCTCTTTCCTCACAATAGGTATCATTTAAAATTTTTGGATGTGGATTTACTATCTTGATTGGTCCCTAGATAATTAGAACTATGCTAAAGTTACAAAGTTACCACCACTTCTCCAAAAACAAAACGTTTACGCATTTTATAAAAAATGTACAAAACAGAGTGCATTATGAATTTATTGCAGAATAAAGCAATGCTTCTTTTTCCTAATTTTCCTCTATAAAAATCTCATTATAGTTTTAAATAATAATCGAGTTCTTCCTTACCTCCATTACTATAACTTTTTATTGCAAATTACTAAAAATACAATTTTTCAGGACCAATAACATAATTAATTCTAAATATTAATACACATTTATATATAAACATTCATGCTAAGCACTAAAATATAAACGTATTTCCGAGTTTATGTGATATATTAATTTAAACTATGCCAATCTTGTCACTTGCCGCAGTACGAAACCATTTATTCGTATTATCCCTTTCTACAATTGGATGAAAGATAAAGACATACGAGTTAAGTAGGACGTATCTATTCACGATTATACTTGGATATGCTATACTCGTAATCAGATGTTTATGTTAAATTCCATTATAAAAATTCATTAATTTACTTTAATTGTTAATTTCAATTTAAGACTTTGGATCGTTTACGTTATGTGATGTCATTTTTTTAAAAAATAGTCAATAAAACGAGTACACATTCTTTAAAACTTGTGCAAATAATAACATATTAATTTAGACTATTTGCCATTAGTTACCCTTGACTGCAGCCTTATCTAACATATTTTTCAGTTAGACAATTATAAAGTATTTATCTTTCCATATACATACATATAAATAGATTGAATTAAATAATAATTCTGATGAGTTACGGTAGCCGCGATATTAATGCGAGTACAAATAACCCTCAAAGTATGAGGAGATTTGCACTTGCACTAATATCGCTGCTGCCAAAACTCGTCCAAGTTTTATTTCTTTTTACTTTTGTATACTACCGAATATTGCATATAGTATGAAGACTATAATTTGTTTATATATGCTCAATACAAAAATAAGTTGGTAATAAAGTTGTATTTCATAAAGTTTTAAGGTTCTGGGTTCGATTCTTATATCAGACAATTTTTATCTTTTTAATTAAAAGTGTAATAATTTGTTCGGTATATTACATATCTTCTTTTATTTATTAAAATAACACATATATAAATTATAAACTGAATATACTGTATCTAATTTTTAGTTCAGAACATTTCGAAAATTGTAAATTAAATATGTCTAACGCAGGTTAGATTAATAAATTTACAAGCGCCAGTATTTAAAAGTTAACTTCACGCAATGTATTTTATATTTCATTATAAAGGTAATTTAATAATAACTATTTTTAATTATATTTTCAAAAAATATTATGGGACGGTTATGTAATTGTATTTATTGTTTGTTAGGTATTTAACAGAACTGTTATCCATTGTTGAAGTCTCTTTCTCTAATCTTTCTTGGAAGCGGCAGTCCATGGTCTTCGTTGAGCGGGTCACGTCATTCTTAACACGCACAAGTTACAAATGTCTTTAAAAATAGTAAGATCTATATGAAAAAAATATATAGACCATTAATTTAGACACAACTGAAAGGCTTATTTTATGTATATGTAGACTTTAAAATTTAATCATAATCGCAAAGTGATAACACTTTTATTCTTGTTTTTAGCTGAGGAATGTTTACTTATTTTAAATTAATGATTAATATTTATGTAATTTTTGATAACATTATCGATCAAATTGAGGTTCCTTTATTCCTTGTTTCCAAAATGCTTATTAATTAGGTTTTACCAGAAAATAATTAACTTTTCAATAATGACAGTCATAAATAGAATTTTTAAAGTGTAGGTATACCTTAGGTTTGAGCTAATTATATTAGAAGATATAAATGAATCTCCTTGGCTCAGATTGTTCATTTATACTATAAGGGACCAATTTCGCGGATAATTTAAATATGCATCTTCAATAAGATTAAATGTTTATCCATTAATTAAATTACCTATGATTTTAAGAGTTAGTATGCAATGGCTGAACTGCACATAAAACTACAATTTATTGTTAAATTTGATAATGTGTCAAGTGTAACACTATAAATATTAAATTAAAGAGTTTTTAAGGTGATGCGCTTATTACAATGTGTGATGGCAAAAGAAGTCAAATAAGTATGAATTTAAAATATTGACATTCAAAGTAATGCTACTTATTTGTAAAATCTAAAAAATTATGTATATATAAGAGAATATGTAGTACGCACCATTGAAGGCAGGGCTAAGCGTTTAACAGCAATGAATTTAAATTTATATAGTTTGACGAATGTGGACCTTTAAATGTTTAGTAATTTTGTTGTAGAGAGCTATACCATTACGAGATCGTATGACATTTGTCACATATACAAATGCTTCAGTAACAGAACAAAGATGTCGACCAATTGTGGTCCCTTTTGCTATAAGTATCGGCGAATTTTAATTTTTGTTGATGCTAATGTCGAACGGCAGATACTGCTGCAATAAATCGCTCACTTGAAAAAGTTTGCATTACCGGTATGAACTTGCTAAAAGGCTATCTTGATATGAATGGCACATAGCACTTATGAGTTTATATCCGAAGACAATGAACAAAGCGAGCAGTCCCTCCAGTGCTTCTAACATATAATAGCTGGATGTACAACAAGAATGGAGACTCCTATCCTCTGGAAGCATTTGATAATTTAAATAATAAATATATCAAATCGTTATTAGGCAAGTTTTTGGTATATCTTAAGCACGTGTATATTCCACCACCTTAAATGATAAATACACATGAACTAGACATTTATCGGGTGCTGACTGATAAAGATTAATATATGGAATTCAATGTTATATTCTAATTGTGTTTATATTATCTCCGCAATTCATTTTACAGTAAATACGAAAATATGAAAAATTTTACAGTTAAAAGTTCTACAAGATAAGATCGAGCTTATTTACGTATTATTAACTAATGACAAGTTATATTTGTTAATATTAATATTCTTAAATGGGATACAATAATTTAATGTAAATTCAAAAACAACGAACCTTGTTTTCCCAATATCTTTAAGAAACATAATCACCTACATATGTTTCGATTTATATAATACTAGATCGTCATTAAGGTTTAATTAAAAAACTGTAAAATTAAAAGAATAAAGCGACTGTAAAAAGATCAGAGATAAAGTACTTATATATTATCATAATAAGAAGAAACAGTAGTTAAACTTACGATAAAGATGATATAAGTAAATGTCATTTCATGCCATTGATACAATTATAGCAATAAAAGCTCTAAAATAATCTAAGAAACAGGACGTGTGGTGTCTTGATAAAATAACAAAAATTACCGCAACGGTTAAAAAGCGGGTGTAAAAGTATATAATAAAACAGAATAGTAGTTCATACTGTTATGAAATATTAAAATCAATATAGCAATTATAAAATTAATAAAATCCATTAAATAAAACAATAAATACGGGGAAATTCCTAAAAGTAAATGTAAAATCTGAAGCCATAAAAGGAATAAAAATAAATTGTGTATCAGAACGGATAAGAAATAAAACAAATTAAAAATATCAATAAATAACAATCTACAATATATACTAAAAATAATAAACACAGATAATAATAATCAAATGGCATGCAGTAGTCAATGGTTGAGACACAATATTTTGCTAGGAATCACAGGTGGTTGACCAATGTGTATAAGCAGTTTTCCTTTCATTTTCTAGATATGTGTTCACTGTTCAAAATTACAACATTATTATTATTAATATGATTATTAAAACTGCGCTCCGTGATCAAAATATGCTCTACAAATTAGGAGGACTGAGTAACTGTATTTTTGTTACTGATTTGACGAACATGTTCAAATGCCCCAGTACGGATGCTGCGTGACGTCATACCCACATAAATAGAATTACAGTCATTACTTCTGAGTTAATATATGCCTGGTTGTAGCATCGTCGTTATCCTTATACTTTCATAGATTAGAATTCAGATTATAGGGTACCCGAGAAGAGATGTTGAATTTAAGATATTCAAAAATTCTTTTAATGTTTTGAGAGATATTGCCTATGTAATTTATATTGAAGAATAGTCTATTACTGCGATTTTGTTCCAGAGTATGATGTTGATATTACCAATTCTCATGAAGATGTTTCAAATATGTCATAAAATCACGGTCGACCAATATCTGTAACTGAAGCTAATGTTAGTCGCTTTGAAAGGCTTATTTTGGAAAACAGGCGATTGAAGTTACCAGATATTGCTTCTCAGATGATTTAAATATTAATTAATTGGTAAAAACTAATTAAAAGCTATTGTGAAATATTGCGTCATGTTATGCAAACGAATTGGTTAAAGCAGACGTAATCGTTATTTGTATTGCTAAGATATCAGACAGAGAAAACCGTCCAAATCTACGTTCGCTGAATAAAGAACGCAAGTACAAATTTAAGTATAAATAAGACGCTTTGACGAGTTGCAAATCAGTCTTCGTATGGGGCTCTGCAAAGATCGTACAAGCGTTTCTGTAAAGTCGAACTATTTTGTTATTATATTTTACAGCAATCCTAACACGTGTTCTGGGCTCATCAAATCTGTTAAAATCCTGAATGCCGTTCATATTAACAAATCGCTAGAAGACGCCATATGCTAGAGATCTGTATACAGATATTCTAGAACGATGTTCTATTTCTTGTTGCTCTGTAACAAAGATAGATCGAGCGTAGAATAATATAACTTCGCGGATCCTCGTAACTAAGTGTTACTGGTGTTACCACCGCGGAATCAATAACGAAACCGCGTTTGGGTCTATTACAAACAAGATACTCTGTAACTATTTGTGAACGACGTCGTGCCCGTCATCGCCGTTGTGCGTTGAGTTATATCGATAGCGGCGCACAACTACGCTGTACTGAAATAATCCGTCAAACAAAACATCCCGTTATTTGCAGATGAGTTGCTTAGTATCGATCAGCAACCGACGCAATCCATAGAGACGCTTAGCGATACCGAGTGGCAATGAAGGTCACGAGTACTCGTTAACTCCTCGTATCAAACGTTCGTCCCCGGCATAAATTACGTACACGGCGGACACTAAGAGCGACACAATCATGCTCAGATCTCCTAACATACTGCCGACTCTTCTATTCAAAACATACCAGGAAAGAAGGATTTGACCGAGTCAGGAAACGCTACACCCACCGCTCGTTCTAACGCTGCAACAATATCAAATCTTCGTGGTCATATAAGCCTCATAGAAATACTGACTTTCTAAACATACGCGAATAATTATAAATACCTTATTTTGTCTGCTGTCAGAAAGTTATATTTATTTTATTTTCCATTATTGTTTGATTTTGATTTAATTTATGTTCCAATTGCTATTTAATCTGTGTAAATAAATTGATACTGTTACCTATCTTTTTAATACCTCCGAAAACCTAAACAATCATTAATTAAATACTACTAAAGTTCGTTTCATTACCGAAGTCCGAAGTACATCATTTACGCAAACAACGCCTACCACAAACTAATTATTTTACAGCTACACCGACCGCAATACCAGACGAAGTGAGAGCCTCCAACGTTACTGAGTACCTCGTTTAAAACCATCCCCGCACGACTGAGCTATCCTCGAATAGAATGTAAATTATTTTTCTTCTTCATGCACCTTTCACTACGAATTGAAATGTCACATCGTTTTCTTTAATTAAAAATAAATTCCAGGTCAACCTTGAAGCAGTCCCGTGTAACACTTTATAGATTTGACTTTTTATTGCTGTATTAACACACAAACACAAGGTATCTAAGAAAATATATAAACAACATAATTTACAAATCGTATTAGCTTCAAGGTTTACGATTTAAAATGTCGAACATCGCAATTTTTAAATAGAAACCTGTTTTATTTATTACATTAACAAATCGTATCTCAAGAACTTCTAATCGCCTGAAAATACGCCAGTATGCCTATTTTGGTGCATTATTAAGTTATGAAGGAAAATAATGGCCACAAGTCAAATAATTCAAACAGACTTTAAATTGGCTCGTCCTGGTGTCGTTGAAACAATAATAACGTCAAAACAGTTCCTTATTCGTGAAATATAAAAATAATTGGAACAGTTTTACAGTTGTATATAGTAAAAGTTTGAATTAGTTATATTAAAAGTCAAAACTACGCAATATAGCCGCTTCCAACAATGATGATAATGTAGAAATGTTCCTCGTTTGTGGAGAACCAAGTATTGCGCAAATAACTTGTGATATATTTAATCAGAATTTATAGAGTAAGTCAAAACTGACTTATCGTTAATACATTCTACGGAGTTAGTAATATATTTCAGTAATAACATTTACTTTATCATTAATGTAAAGCATAAGCGACATTAAAAAGGAGAATAGAGATCGATCAGGAAAGTCAATAAAACCGGACGTCGGCAATGACATAAACCATGTTTGAACACCCTATATATCAGCAACATTTACGTATCAACATTATTTATTCCCAATTCACTATCGGGATAATTTGAAGCTGTAGAAAATTGGCGCGCGCTGTATAAAAGTATGTCGAGATATTTCTGCAAAATCTACTGTATCGGTGTATCACAATAATAAATAATGTAATTGGTCCATCTGGATATTGGATTCGAATAGATAGGTTTAAATTTAAATTAAGAAAATTCCTTTAAAGTGTAATTATTTATTCATCGGAATTTAAAGAGTCTTCTCCAATTCAAAGAGCTGTATTATTTAACTGAATTGGGAAAGACTTTCTTAAACCGTGACGAATAAGTTATTACACCTTAAAGTAATCTTTTCATTTCACTTTAAAGTAACAATTAATGTTTTGAACCGTTAAAAGTAAGTAAATGTAATGCACAATGAATTCAATGCATTTGTACCAAAAAGTGCATCGTATTATTCAAAGTACAGATGATTCAATTGAACGATAAAAATATAATTATATCGTGTGGTGATGCGAGTATACTTCCGACACTATATTTCAAGTTTATGACAATTTTACACGGATAATTATTTATAGACACAATAACTTTTCCTTATACCCACACACACAGACACAAAATCATATCAGAAATATTATATTCGTAAAAAAGGTCCAAGTGTAGATACTTATTTGTACTTATTCAAAAAAAAATTTGTGTACTTAGCAATTCTAGTATAAAAATAAAATTATTTCCTCATTTCAAACAAAGCAGTCAAATCTTACTGAACTTATTTGATAGCATTTTAATAATTCACACAAACATTCAATAAATGACGAAATCGCTCACAAACGGGTACGTGTACAGCTACAGTTTATTTCTTACGTTAAACTAATAAAATATATATAGTTAACTAAACTTTTGAATGGTTATTGTTTATCTTATTTATTATTTGAATTCGAATAATTGTTAGACGAATTTATATTGAAATGAACCTTCTTCATAGTTAACGCATTTTAAGCGCATACAATTCGGAACATAGAAGAATGGTGCTCTTGTCACAGAATTTAGGTAGCAGATAGAAAAAATAGAGCAACTTAGAATGCACCTTTACCCAATTTACTTTGGTTAGCACTAGTGCAGTTGGTAATTCTCGCCCGTAGCTGGAAGCAAGAATTTCCCAATGTGGACCTGCAAACAATATGTTAACTAGAAGTGATCGTTAATGCTCAAAGGTATTCGGAAAATTTGGAAACCTTCCTAAAACTACAAAACTTCAAAGACGAATACTTCCACAAAAATGATTTACGTAATTTAGAATTTGCTTGAATTATTCTAAAATGCGTCCTGAATCAAACAATAATGCTTCTGTTCAGTTCTACGGTCGGCAACAAATGTTTTCTATATGACGCGCAAATCAGGGAGAACGGTGAAACTGAGGTTGTTCTTTCTTACTTTAACAGACTAACTATTTTAGCTTTTTTAATGGAGCTATGGGATCCGCCCGTTTTACGAGAAGGTGTATGCAGCAAGAAAACGTAAACAATGTATAATTCCCAGAAGTAAATCAAGAATCATTCCATTAAATAATTAGAAAATATATATGCACCTGATACATTAAAATTCATAATTTTAAATTATTCAAAAATATTAATATACATTTGAAAATAATATACGGAAATGTTTAATTCATGTGTGCTAACGGATTTGCCAATCACTTTTAATAACTAAAATCGTAAATGCTGGGATAATTAAAATTTAGTCTGAAAATATAGAAAATTGTTCCTTTTAAATGAATTACCCACTGCAACGTATAAGTTCTTCAAGAATAGGAGCGTGATGAACGGAGTAAATGCAAAGCTTAGACAGTAAAGTAACGTAAATGTTAAAATTCCAAATGCCATAATTAAAAGTATAATTACGTTCTAAAAACAAAATTTTAATCAAATGGAAACAGTACGTTGACATGGTTTATTTCAATTAATGCATATAATGAACCACTTATAATATATTTGTTATGAAGGAACCCAAACTAAATTGTATCTCATTTGTGCAAAGTAAATGTTTAAATTATCATTAATACATCAAACAAATTTCACGAAATCTAAGAAACGTTGTCATATTATTTAGGTATAAAACTTTTATGACGTTATAATTTAGGAAAGAGTTGCTTATCACAGCCAACTGAAAAATTACATAATCTAATGTCTCAAATAATTATAGGTAACTCATTACTAAATTGTAATTTGTGTCATTAAAATTGCTCAACAATGTCTAAGCCTAATTAAATCGACCTTTTGTGTATTACCATTCTGTCGTCAAAACCCGGGATTGTGACGTTTAATTAAATTTCTTTAGAAAAATGTCTTATCTGTTATTCCCTTTAATGTGTTATTTGTGATAGGGATCTCTTTACTAAACTAAAATTTTCATCATAAAATTTAGTAAATATTATGATCACGCTATTTAAATTTTTTTTAGAATTTTTAGAATTGATTCAGTTAGTTTGGGATATCAATCATAATTTGAACATTGTCTTTGCACAAATGATATTAGATTTAGCTTATTTGACTTTCCTTAAGGTAAAATATTATACCTATAATCGAATACATGTTGAAAATGCAATACAGGTTCTTATGAAGTATACTGTTGTTAAACCTTTACGGTTATTTTAGTGCTGTAAAGTGCAAATGCGATTGACGGACATTGTTAAAACTAAATAGCTTGTGAACAAATGTAATTCGCCTTTATTATCTATAGTATATTTTATCGCTGTTTGTTTTGTAACAAAACTTTTAAATACCAAAATACAAAACTGTCTTGCAATGACGGTTCACACACTCGTATAAGAAAAGCATTGCTATATGGTTGCTGTATTGACTTCCCAATGTAGATTCGACCATTGCTCTATACAAGCGTTAATTGAGATAAACGGGCAAAACAAACGTTACTGCTGAAATATATTGCTAATTTCATCTCGGTGGAGAATAATAAGAAACCTGGAAACTGTTGAGCATTTTATTAAAATATGAACAAGAAGGACATGGTACGGGATTATGAAAACACGCAAATCATAGTTCGCTCCTATTTTAGAGAAAATTAGTGACATCTCTATTCAATCCAGAAAGTTAACTTGGTAAAAGCAAATGTTTCATTCCCACACTGTCCAATTAGCCTAAAATATCAAAATCAACAATTACGGAAAAGTGTGTATCTTGGCGAATCAGCGCTAGCGGGTGTATAAGAACACATTTTTTAAAGTGTTTTATTTGGAATGACATGTTTAAAATGATAAAAAATAATTCCTTTAGTAGACGCAACCGTATTACTAGAATTACAATTCTAATTGTTATAGTACAATTTCAAACAGGTCGAGTTTTAATGTATAATATGTGATAAGGCATAATATAGCTGTTCATGTAATCTCATATGATCGAAATTTAAATTATTTGATAATTTTATGGTTGATAAAGTGCATCTTAACACAATCCCTTTTTAACTGAAAAACATTTGAAAATTCTAAAAAATAGAATTGTTTCGTACGTGAATGCTTTACCCAGAGAGGAATCAAAAAACCTTACTGTCAATATGATAAGTCTTCCGCACATAACGTTGCTTTTGTAAAAAAAGTGATAGGTAAAACACAAATAACACCCTTACTTTGCAAAAATATAGCTCCCCTGGATTTTTTATTTAGCGACACGTCAAAAATCAAGTATTTGCTGCTCCTTCAGTATTAAGGAAGCTTTGTAAAGATCCTGCGAGAGGCGTCTTTAGGAAATCTAACCAATCTTCAGTATATAAACAACTATGAAGTGTTTAAATTCTGAAAGAATGTATATTTAATTAATTGCTGCGATCAAAAGAATTCTGTAAATAGTTGTATCAAAAAATAAATGTTAAGTGGTACGTGAAATTTTCATTACCGATTTATTGATATCTTTTATAAGAATTTGATGTTTATATTAAATTATTCATGCTCAAGGGCGGCTTTAATTCCAATTTTAGTGAAAAGTTTGCGCTTATTCGATTTAAACTTATATCTTCTTCTCCTAGGACTTAATGACGGCTCACAAAGGATACATTGACGTATTTGCAAACTATACTTATTCTTTAGAACAGTAGAAAAAGTGGATTTACATTTGCGGCAATTTAATTATTTGGAATTTTATACCGTAAACATTTCAGCAGCCCCCAGAAGACTATAACATATTTTTTGTTTTATCTATATCCTCAAACATCTTGATATTGTGTTAATATAGGTGAAAAAAATAATATTTACTAAAGCTTACTCCAGATTTGTAGTAATCGAATTGAAGTAGTTGACTTCGTGCATCTGACAAAAATTTTAAACAATAACAAACATATTGCAGCAAAGATAGGAACTACACGAATTCCATAGTACATTATGGAACAATCCAGAAGATTCCATATAACTAAGATAGATAGTGTAATCACAAATGGCTCATAACTGTAACAGATACCTAAATATATATATTTAAGGTTATAGAAACGAGTCAAGGCAATGGAATTTATTACATCTGCATTATCGCTAATTCTACTCTTGTATGGTGCTCAGCCTGGGCTGAGCTAGTTTTACATATACCTCGAGTTTAGCTCTATAGTCGGAGAAGGTCCAGGACGGTTTCCTTGGCTGCGACGGTAACTTACTAAAACTTATTGAAGATATTTACAATTTAAAATTTATATACAAGGCAGCTTCAGGATGTGAACTGTGGTTTATAAACTGCTTCGGTTTAATAATAGTTGCTATTCTTATTTTGTTATACTCTGTACATTTATACCTGCGGTCATGACCATTATTCATTCAACATGATTAATACTCTGAATTTTAATTTTAGTCGTAGATATAAGCTTATTGTACTTTATATACTTAACGAGGTTTAGTGTACACTTTTAAACTGTTTATTAATTTGAATTTATGCTCTTAAGCACTCTGTATGTACTTTATTTGTTTTACACCATTTGTAACTAACTT
>JAHWXV010324141.1:0-15246 GCA_024586415.1 Phrixothrix hirtus
AAGCCGCCACGGATTTTATAATACAAAATGTCAAATTTTACGAATATGGCAATAACTTATTACACTAGCAACATCTAGTGGTCATTTGTAACAACATAAAGGGCAACCCTCGTACGAGTGAAGCACGACGTTTGTACATGAATCATTTCCTCGAAGACGGATTCTTGATAACAAAACATTTTCTTCTATTCATCGTCGCTTGCGAGAAACAGATAAATTTGCTTGTGATCTTTCCGATAATGGTGCACAAAGAACAGTACGCATTCCAAATTGCGAGGAGGAGGTTTTACACATATTTGAAGAAAATCCAAAAAGTAGCACTAGGGATGTAGCACTACAAATGCAGTGTGGAAAGTTCTTCAAGAGCAAATGTACCATGTACAGAGAGTACAAGCACTCTTAGAAGGTTACTTTCAATCAAGAGAAATTTTTTAATTGGTTTCTAGAACAATGTGTTAATCTTGATTTTCAATTAAAAATTCTTTACACTGACGAAGCAAAATTTATGAAAAATGCTATTATGAGCTACCATAACAATCACCAATGGTCAATAAAAAATCCTCGCCCCGTGGATAAGTCTCGGCATCTGCAACTTTCTTATTGTAGTGTTTGGGCGGGTATAATAGGCGATAATTTGATTGGTTTCTAGAACAATTTGTTAATCCTGATTTTCAATTAAAAATTCTTTACATTGACGAAGCAACATTTACGAAAAATGGTATTATGAACTACCATAACAATCACCAATGGTCAATAAAAAAATCCTCGCCCCGTGGTTCAATCTCGGCATCAGAAACTTTTTTATTGTAGTGTTTGGGCAGGTATAATAGGCGATAATTTGACTGATCCTTTCTTTTTGCCACAGGTACTTAACGGACAAACCTACAGGCGATTTTTGGAGGACAATTTGCCAGAACTCTTAGAGGGTGTTCCATTTGAAGTTAGTCTTCACTCCTGGTTTAGGCATAATGGTGTTCCGTCATATTTTAGTACGACAACAAAAGAATTTCTCAATGCCAGGTACCCAAATCATTAAATTGGTAGAGTTAGGCCGATTAAGTGGCCTGCCAAATCTCCAGACCTCAAAACATTGATTTCTGATACTACTCGAATTCCTAACATAGAAGCCCTTCGGGAATGCATTGAAGAACGCTTTCAAACAATTCGTCATACTCCAGGAATTTTTGATCGTGTGCGAGAATCGATGAGAAACCAAGTTGAAGCGTGCATTTTAGTTGAAGGTGGACATTTAGAACAGTTACTTTGATGTTTAGTGTTACTATTCATTTGTTTTAACATAGAAAAAAATTTGTATTTCTAAATGTTAAATTGCTTATATCTCGTAAACGAAGAGGTTGCCGACATATGCTGCTATGAATAATTTTTCTTAGTTTGGATCAAATAATACGTCTGCAAAGTTTGAAGACAGGTCACGTATACACACTGTATATAAACGTCCCAGAAGATTATGGATTCCTGTTATAAAATAAATATTTACGATAAGTATCTTCCTCAGTGCCGAAAAGTAACTCCTCCTCTTGCAGCTAATTCGACCCCAACTCTCAGTAGAAGCTTATTACAGCAATACATGGAATTATTAGCACACGCTAAATACGCAGGGAGCAGAAACGTTTGCAATAATTGATAAATACATAGGCGGGACTAAATTTTATAACGGCTTTTTACATCAAAATTGAAATTTGGTTAACCCGCCTTGCACAAATTCTCTAGTTATAATAAGAGAAATTGTGCAAATGAAATTATCGATTTAACTACTAACGAGAATGTCTCTTAACAAAATATTTTAATTACATTATAATTAAAATATTGCCTTTTCTTTGAAAAAAGTATATATTTGTTATTTTTGGTGTTTATTTACGAGTACAATGTTATCCAATCATTGATCTGAAACAACTCTTATTACATGACACTCCTAATGTTCAAGAACAGTGTAGATTACAAGTGTCTTGCAATATCCACACAATTTCGTATTTATAGGATATCATGATTGTATCTAGCAATGGTGATGAGGACCTCTTTTGATAATTGATCACACCAATACTAAAACAAACGTTTGACGTCTAACTAAATAAGATCTAATTACGCCCTATCTATTCAAAATTAACTAAAGCCGTACAAGATCATGCGTCATTGTCATCGTCACGTAAGTGTCACTGTTAACATTATTTACTCGTTATCTTTTGTTGTAAGGGGAAGTCACATCAGTAGATTTAAAAGCGCAACTACTCGTGGAAATTTAAAGTCATAAATTCAACGTTAACAGTAATTGCAGTTGTCTAATAATAATAATAAATTAATCAATTTGTTGAAATGACGTTAAGTAAAACTTGGAAAAATTCAAGAAATAACCCAATTCTGTAAGCGTAAAATTCGTTATATTTTAGTTATCTCCTTTACAACTTGCGATTTTACAAATTAATAAATAATTTAAATATCTACATTTTCAAATCATTAGATTATATATGTGTTAGTCGAGACAAAGGAAGCGATACCCATGCGTTTGATGAATGTTAATACCTTCCAAATGACTAAGGATGAGCATCAAATAAGGAAGGTGGCACATTGCACAAAAGCTGGTGCTACACGCGAATCCTTGGACAACGGCTTATCCCATCAGCAAAAATATAAAACCAGTCAATTGATTCAACGACATGTAGACATAGTTGCCACTGATGACGATTTGAAGAAAAGAACAAACGGCTTGATGCACAAAATAAATGCTGAAGATGTCCAATTAATACATCAAAGACCTATGAGGCAACCTTTATCCAAACGAAAAGAAGTCAAAAATATGATCAAGGACGCTTCTATTATCCCTTCACATATCATCGTGAAGGCAGTCTTTGGGCATCGCCAGTTGTACTTGTCAAAATTCTGTGTAGATTACCGTCGTTTGAATAACGTGACCAAGCAGGGCACTCTACCTAGGTGTGACCATACTTTAGACACACTTTTCTGCTCCAAATAGTTTTTTCAACTTCAAAAACGAAAAGCGGATAATGGAAAGTTCGTATGCACACTCAATACCGGGAACAGACTGCATTCTCCATTGAATCTGGTCTCTGGTAGTTCACAGTGATATGTTTTGGGCTGTGCAATGCACCAGCGATGTTAGAAAGGCTAATGTAACCCATCCTGACGGAATTATCTTGGCAAATGCTTAGTATACTTGGATGATGTCATAGTTGACGGAAAGTACTTTGATGAACACCTAAAGAACCTTGAAGAGGTGCTTCAAACATTAGTTCGAAAAAGTGCAACTTATTTCAAAACGAAGTGAAGTACTTAGGTCATGTAGTTTCTGAAGAACGTGTGAAAGCAGGCCCCAACATAATTCACGGCCACAACCACAAGATAAACACAAATTAAGCAACTTCTTGGAATTATGCACTTACAGTCCGCAAATTGGACGGAGATTTATAGACCTCACCAAATATCTTACAAAACTTACTGAAGCAGACCAACCATATATATGGAACAATACCTTTCAGGAGTTATCTGAAACACTAAACAAGTTTTAGTAACCGCATCCATACCCAGTTACCCTAAAATGGTGGGAAAATTTGTCTTGTCTGTATTGACGCAGTGCTATCGCTAATTCAATATCGACAACAACCAGTAAATGCATATTTCAGCAAAGTGTAGTCGAAGCCTAAAAGGAACTACGGAGTTACTCGCAAAAAAATCTTAGCGATGAAAAACTGTTGAACACCTTTACAATGCCTTTATAGACGAACTTTTTATTAAGAACTCATCACGGAGCGCCGAAATAGTTGCTACAGTCTAAGAATCTAGAAAGACAAATAGAATGATACAACTTTGAAGTAGGTCATCGTACCGGAACAAATCATCGGAACATTGACGCTTCATCAAGACAGCCTTGTCTATTGTTCTCGACTGAAGTTGTTACGTGTTCCCAATTGTGATTACTTACATGATCGTATTCCAAATTTATGTATATAAATTCTTGATACATGTAACTAATTAAAAAGGTAATAATTGGTAACACGTTATTTATATAAGAAATTAATTTATAATATAAGTAAAATTGATTAATAAACATGAAGTATAAAAACCTTTTATTAATTAATAATAAATCAATTAATAAAAGATTATAAGAAATCAATTTAAAACATGGAATTAAAAATCATTTAATTCTAAGGTTGAAAATATTTAATTAATAGTTAATACCATTAGGGCCATCTAGTATTTAAGAATAAAATAAATTGTTAACGTTAAATAGGAAACTGTAATATTGAACTAAAATTCTAAACAAACCATATGTGAAAACATAACTCCACATATAAATGGCATACGCATTCACATTCTACATTTAAATTACACCTTATCTAACAATTTACTGTTAGACGATATTAAAAGTAGTATAAATACTGCAATTGCAAGCAGGAAAATTCAGAATATTCTAGTTCTCAAAAACTTGCCTTTATAATATTCCTTCCGATCCATAAAAATTTTATCATCTCTCATTAAGAAGTACTGTCAGAGAGCAAGTCTACGAACGTTTCTCTAAAGCGCCACCTCTGCAGGATCTTCTAAACCTAGTGTGATTCTCCGAATTACAATAGGCGTTTACGCCCCCAGATCAGATTTTTGCTATAAACAATGGAATATAAACGCTTTTCAATTCCTTTTTCTAAGATACGACATAGCATTAACTACCTACTTTATAAATACTAATTCACGATATCTAGTGCTAATCCCCATATATCTTTGGTACCAGCCAATATAAATTGCATGACACAAACAATTGAAATACATGCAACACACTGGGTTTGCATGTCAAAGTATTGTACATAGTTGTAAATATACGTATAAAGATGCACGTTTGTTTATTTGAGTCGAACGGCTAACCTAGAATTTGCCTAGTATACAGGCAGGGGTAAAATATATACAGAATCTGTATTACACATTTATGCTCAGAAATAGCTATAAAATACCGTCGAATATTTAACTTCTTACTAGCTGTAACAACGAGAACGTTCGAATTCACCCATAAACCTCCGACCGAAAATAAGCTATCCGAAGGCATGATGATCCATCAGCAGAGCATATGGGAATAAATAAAACTCTGGAAAAGGTTCGTGAACGATTTTATTGAATAAACTGCAGGGACAGTGTTAAAGTGTGACGTCGAAAGTGTGTAATATGCACTGCAGGAAATGGTTTATTAGGAAGATGAAAACTAGCGATGGATAGTTCATTCGGAAGGGTAGCAATTGATATAGGTAGTCCATTTCCAGAAATAGAAGCACAAAATCAATATATCCTAGTAGCGATGGACTGTTTTAGTAAATGATCCATGCACTCAACCAAATCAAGAGGCAGTTACAGTGAATAAATCGTTTAGTCGTTTTAGAATTTCATTAGAATTGCATTCAGAACAACAGAGATATTTTGAGTCAATCTTATTTCAAAGTCTCTGCCAACTGTTAAAAATGCGCAAGACCAGGACAACTGCTCTTCGTCCATAGTGGCGGAATGCACTAAACGAGCGATGGAAAAATATTTGTCAAAAATTGTATCAGACTATCAAGGAGTTGGGGCCAGCACTTACATATGCTCTTAATGGCATATCGGTCAGCTTAGACGAGATGACAGAAGATGCTCCAGCTTGAGTATTGTTTGGTGGTGAAATTAGGAGATTGTGTGATTTGGAGAGGAAAATGTCGCAGGAAATGCATATGCCGAAAATCTTCGGGAGAAACTAAGCTCAATGGATGAGAAAGTTCGCAATAACATTCAGATTGCCAGTGATCGAATGAAGTGCCAATTACGATGTAAGATCCAATAATCTAGTTTGATTGTACCAGCCCTAAAGACAAAGAGATTTAAAACCCAAATTGCAAAAGTCCTGTGAAGGTCCGTATAATATACCGAGTAATGAAATTACCCAAAGGAAACTCTAGGATGGTTCACATGAATTGGCTGGCCCCGTACGTTGAGAGAAACGCAGAGCCAGGACTAGCAGAATGTGAACAAGAACGAACCACATTAAGTGCGAAAATATACAAGTCAACAATAACGTCATTTACTAAATTTGTGTCTACCTGTACGAGAGCCCCTAAAGCGCGGTTTGGAGCTACCACAGAAGAATAGAGGAAGAGTACCCTTGACTCACTGTGCCGCTAATGACATGAACTTCTCATGGCGGCGCAGTGGAATGCAAAAGAGGTACGGTGGCATAGAAGGATTACAGCGGCGAGAGTTAGAAATTACGCCGTCATTGCCAAAGTATACGAAGCATTTACTCTCTCGTGACTGAAGCCTTATCCCATTAGAAGCCACATTATGAAGACCCGTTTGAGAAGTTAAAATTTAAAGATTTCATCATTACGTTCCTAAATTACCACAAGAACTGATTATTTATTTAAGTGTTGCCCTGTCTCTTGCCGAATGCCATTTATTGGCCTGTCATAATTATGTTAATTTTATTGATTATTTTATTAATTAATTAATTCAACGTTTCGCAACTTAACTGTTATACAAGGGGGAACCTATAGGCTTCCACACCTTTATTTAAAGAAAAGATTTATTTCAGTTTCAAGCAGCTTTAATTTTCTGGCACCGGTTTACAAGAAATCTTGGATTCTAGTTATTTCAAATTCATGTATATACCAGATGAAATCGGAACGTATTCTAATCTTTGGACATTGATGATCACTAACTCTCTTAATAACGATAACGACGACTTACCTATAAAAAAAAGGGAACTCAAAAGCACATCTTCTGTTCATTAGTTTACTGAATTGTGTCAATTAAATCGACACCTTTGATACTAATTTATTTAGCATCACAAGATGTACCACTTTCTGGAAAATTCCGCTCCACTACAAAGTGGTCAACAATACTGAACAGCTGTAATTAGAACTGATGCCGCTCAAAATTCTCGATTTTGTCTAATTCAGCATTACATTTGCACCATAGATTCTCTTAAACCCACCCCAACTTCGCCTTATTAGCTTGGTAGCGGTTCAACGCATCCGCTATTACGTTGTATGTATCGTAACGCCATTTTGGCAAGTGGAAAAATATATATTTTAATTTGCATTACTAATAATTGGAATGGTCAACTTGTGAAGTTTACGGGGCACATTAGGGTTTTGGATTTGAATGAGACCTTGTTTAAGCAGATAAAAGCTGTTGATAGACAACAAAGGCGGGTTCAGGGTCCTTCTTGTCGACGATCTTGCGCAAGTTGGCCAGTAATTTAAATTCGTCTTTCGAGTTTATATTTAGTAATATCAGGATTGGAAACGTCTTACCTCTATTTCAGAAAAAAGACAGTAGACAATCGGTGAAAGTTCCCAGTAAAATCAGCAGTAAATAATATTTTTGTTCTTTCTATTTACATGCGGAATATCTATTCTACTGCTTTTCTTTAAATTTGCAAAATAAAATAATTAATTTTAGAACAAAACATTCATCACCTACATACAACAATATTTAGGGAATTTTATTAAACTGAAGCGTTAGAGCAATAACTCTAAAAATAGAAGGATTTTGGTTATATTTTCAATGACAATCACTTTCAAAACAGAAGAGAGTTGAAAAAGTGATATTCTCATTAAAGTTTGCAGTATTTTGTCGTTTTTTAGGTTACCGGGTGTTTCAATATTCGGAATGAATTTCCAGGCATGTTTGACATTAGATGCCGTTACCCGGATCTCTGCTGTTAACGATAGTTTGGACATACGACGTAAGACATAAAAAGCTGTAAAACCCAACCCTATATGTTAAAGGGATTACCAACTGGCGGTATGTCCGTTCAGTTTCAACTAAGGTGTTGCATGGACAAACGCTTATTGTGACACTAGAAGTTAGAAGCGCTGACACCAGAGCCTAGCTTTCTTTCTCCTTGAGCCATAATAAATTACAGCATTCATGAAAAAGCTAGATACATTGAGTTATCTTTCGGGACGCTAGTAATATTTCACGTCAAGTCGACATAAAATGGTCGAAGAGAAATGATTAGCACGGCGGACGCTCAGAGATTCCTAATATTCTAGAGATTGCGCAAGATAATGCTGCCATGAGAAGACTTTATCACATGTTAAAGTTTTTCGGTTTCGGATAAGGGCCCACTATAGCAACAGTAATTGTGCGTGTTGCAGGCAAAGCGATCATTGGGGTAGCGTTTGTTGAGAATTCTTGATCCGTACACGAGTTATAATAAGGAATGTGTACTTGTCAGACTTTCAGATATTTATAAAGCGGATGAAATGTCATCGTACTTTATATTTTAAGGCTAATAACTTTTTTTATAATATTCTTACCTTGGTAATTTTTATGTTTACACTTCAGAAGCATTCGGTTAATTGGTAAATGATTTGAGCGATTCCTTAATACCTAAACACTTTTATACATCAAATTGCTTTACGTTAACTTCATAGTTCACACATTAAGCATTTTTTTACAATTTTCCTAATCTTTTTAGCATCTTTCTTAACGGTATTACTTTCATTACACATTTCTGTTAGTTTGACTGGTGCACTTTGTTTTATCTAAATATCCTTTTCACGATTTTGGAACGCAATTCAGGATAGCGCTTTTAATCAACACTAATTGTTCAGTTTGTCAGAGACACATTAAAACTACTTAATCTACTTTTTTATTCATTATTAGATTATACTGTGTTTTCCTGATCTATGTATTGGGTAATATGACGACGAAGATTCCACACTGTTGCTTTTTTATTTATTTAAACAGGAACGCAGTTAATGATATAGCTACAATTTGTAATTCAGTTTTGTAAATTGACGGGCTTACTAAGGGAAACTTTACGACATTAACAATTGAGTTCGCCTTAACAGAAATTTATACAATTAGAACGTTAGGAATTTCGAAACCTTTATATCAGAGATGCCAAACTTCGCTTAGAAGTGTGTCAACTAAACATAGGATTTCTAAGAAAGCTTACTGATTTGTACACAAAAAGATTAAGTTAATCGGTAACCAAAATCTAAATGAATTTGGAATGATCATTTATCAGTGTTAGTGATAGCTTATTGAGAAGTAGAGGGGGCACTGCTACTGAAGTACTCGCCATTATTACGGATATTTCAAAACCACTCCATACTATTTATCAGCAAAATAATTCCAAAATATTTTATTGCATAAAATGTTAGTAAAAGCCGTTCAACAATATTAATTCAAAGTCTCAAAACGAAATTCGAAGTCCTTTGAATGTTATACGTTACTAATTTTTGCTTAGCGGTCGGAGCGTGCCAACTTATTTTTGACATTATGGGGATTGTTTGTGCTTAAACTTTAAACTAAGAATGCCTCGAATATCAAGACCGAAGACGAAAAAAATCTATGGAAATCGATACACAGTAGAGAACATTGAGAGTGAAGGATAAAGTGCAGGTGGAATAAAATTGTCGAGTTACAGTAATTATGGTATCGTCTGGAATCCCGCACTCGCGTGTCTATTAATAGATTTTTTCACTTTATTTAGTGCTCTTTCAGGTCTTCTTGTTCACTACAAGTATACAAAACAGTGGAATTTAGAGACTGGCTTCTGGTTCAATATAAATGTGTTCGCAGGGAAATCAATTAAGAGCCGCTTATCAGTACTGGCATCGAAGGGAATTGTAGAGTTGTTTTTGTCATACACCTATCAGGCATTGCCAGGGACGAACTAAATATATGCTGTAACCTTATGGATATTTAGATGGCTTTAATGATACCTCTTACACAGCCACGAATTCAGGGTTCTAATTTTGCCAAAAGAAAGCAGTGAACGAAGAAAAAGGAAAGAGTGCAAAACGCGATCGCCCATTGAGGAATTCAAAGTATCCGGTGATAACTCATGGAAAAAACATAAATTCACATCCTCGTGATGTAAAAACTAGTATTGGATATTTGACCGGCAAATTTATCTATTTAGACATTAAAAGTAGTTACTGACAAGATTGTACAGTGTGGAAAAATGAAAAAAATTATGAGAGGTATTGCAATTGATATGAAGAACATGAGGAAATGGTGTGAAAGTCACAAAGCTATAGCAGGTAAAATGGAGGTAAATTCAATTGTCGATATTTTTACAACATCGTTCAGCTTGTTCTCTGCAAAATACTCGAATTATTATTCGAGATGGGGATTCTAAAACATTCAAACCAATTTTAAGTAGAGAACTGTACGTTGAAGATTATAAAGTGACTAAAAGCAAATGTATTGGCCGTGTGCAGAAAAAGAATGGAAACTTAACCCTAAAGTGCAAAAAAAATCATTACTACGTACTATGGTTTGGTAATTCGGCAAAATATTAAGAGCCTAAAAGGTAATAGGAAGATAATTATGGCCACTTATTATTATGTGTATTCTAGAGACGAAAATTCGACACATCAGAATTGTTCATCAAGAGACGACAGCTAGTGCAAGTGGCAAGAGGCTGAAGGTATTGGTAAAGATTTCAAGCATCCCGCTTCATTGTATTCAGATGTGCAAAAGTACCTCTCCATCTACGAAGATTTATCACAAGATGCTCTACTTCAAAATGCCAATAAGACATTCAACGCAACAATTTGGCGTTTCTCTCTAAAACGCCTACATGCTGGCTTAAAAATCATCTAGATCGCGTCTTGTTCGGCAATTGGATTATTCAATGAAGATTGTTCTTCAATTCTGCGAATTATGAATGCCTTAGAGGTCGATATTGGGAAATAAACGAAGACGTACATTGACAATACCGATGAGAATCTAATAACCTTTCAGGAGCGCCGCAGCTCCTTTTCATCTAAAGAAGCTTGAAAATCACGACGAGAGCGACTTTCACAAGAAAATGAGCTTCTTGAAGAAGCTTAAGGACTGCTATATGGTGCAGGAATCTCTTCAGTTCTTGATTGTCGAAACTTCAAACGCGTTTTCAAAATTGGCGAATACGATTACTTAGAAATTATTTAATCAGTCATTTTTAAACTTAGTAGATACCGTTCTAGCGTTATTACATTCTAGTTGAGCTAAAAGGTCCGCGATATCTGTGAAATAAAGTACGATTTTAATCGAAGATGTAAAATTGAACATTTCGCTTTCTAAACGTGTCATTTTAGGAATTTCATGCTTACACTATTGGCTAGTTCGCCGACAGCGTATGGGTGTATATTAATGAAACATTTTTAGATCACTTGTTTTAGATGAATACCGTCGACGGGAGAGCGCCCACTATTTAACATCGTGGAGCATAGCTATGGTACAAGACCAAGAGATAGTTTCGCCATTGTTAAAATTGAAAATTAAAAAAAAAATTTCTTGTATTTAAGATGTTTAATAAAAAGTATTTAAAGTCCTAAATGTATCAGATGAACATTACTCTTCCAAACAAATTAATGAAAACGATGGAATTTAGCTTGTCTAAATGGTATTCCCCCCATTAAGGAAAAAATCAAGGGGTACTTTGGACGGTACAGACGGAAGTTCCCTTTCTCCTAAAAAGTAAAATCGTCTATACAAGGTGTTTAAAAAAATATGCATCATCGCCCAAGGGAAAATTCCTCGCCAAAAAGATAAGAAAAAGGTATCTATAAACATCAGTCCACAAACGCTTCATTTTGGAGGTATTGGGGGTTAAAATTTTTTAAAATTTTTTGAAATTATTTCCAAATAACTAAATCGATTTTAATGAACACTGGAACTTAAAAATATCTTGTGGCAGTACATATTTCGATGGTTAGCTGTTGGCACGTGCCCTAGTGGTGTGCGTACAGAGTTACAGTAGACTATTTTCTTGGGAAAAGTACTGACCTTTTAAATTTGGATACTGCAGTTATGATGCTACAAAATTTATCTCAGGGCAGTTACAATTAGGGTTTCGTTTGATAGAGAAAGCTAACTATAATAAACTATGCAAAATACTGAAGCTTGGGCATATATACACTGTGACATGGAAATTGCAACACCAAGAAGGGGTTGGAATTTTCGGATGAAATTTGGTAAAAATATTCACCTATGTTATAGTAATAAATGATCAAAATTTGGGAGGAAAATCTTTATTAGTTAAGCAAAATTTTATAATAACTAATAATAATGTGTTGTGCGGCCTTTCTGATTTACACATTCATTTACACGCCGAGGTATTGATTGAATAAGGTAGTTTATCTCGTTTTAGGGTACTACCTCCAATGCAAGTTGCACCTCATGTCTCAAGGCTTCCAAAGGCAAAGGAGGACACTGCAAATTTCCCAACCTTCTATCCATTATGTTCCAAATATGTTCAATGGTAGAAAGATCTAAAGATCTGGGAGGCTAGGGTAAAAGATGAATCTGGGTCTGCTCAAAGAGGTTCAAGGAAAACCTTGTTACATGTGGACGTGCATTATCTTGCCGGAATAATGGATCTTCGAGCTCTTGTAAGTATGACAGAATATGTGTTCTAACCACCTCCGCAATATACCGTTGTGATGCCATATTGCCTCGAATGAACGCCACGGGAGACCTGCTTCCATAAGTAATCGCACCCCAAACCATAACACCCACAGTGCGGTGTACGTGCCTCTCAAGTGTAAATCTAAGATTCCGTCGTTCACCCCGTCTTCTTCTGACTCTCATACGATCTCGTACATTCGTAAACAAAATCTAGATTCGTCACTAAAGACAACACGACGCCAACTTCGCGCAAACCAATAATTCGACCTCTGTTAAATTCATTTAATTGACGGTAATATTCTCGTTGCCGTATTCTAGATATGATCAAACAAACAAAACACGCTAACAAAAGAACAACAATCAAAGTAATGCTAATTAACAATGAAAAAGAACAACAAGTCGTACGAAAAACACAGACCGAAAAAGTTAGCAAAAAATTATAATAACTGTCAAATGTGACGTTATTACATTACCACTTGATCTCAATAGTTAATCAATTATTACTTAAAGTCAGCCCAACAGATCTACCAATTTTGATTAAAAATTCCTACTCATTGTTAAGAGGTGTTGTAATTTCTATGTCACTTAGTATATTATTATCTTATCAAGGAACACTGTAAAATTTTATGACAGGTTCCGAAAATTCTACCATTTTGAAGTACCTTATAATAAAATATAAAATTCGCTCATCTTAAAAATTCGTTGTACAGTAAGTTTTTTTATGAATCATTTAAGCTAAACCAATTGTATTTTAATTCTTAATTAATTTCATTCCTACATGTTTCGATTTAACAGAAAATCATCGTCAGAGAAAGAACTTTATAATAGTTTCAAAATATTTCTTGCTTTTCATAAATTTTAATGCTTACAAAGTGCAGTAATTTTGTTTTTAGTTGTTGATATCGTTTATGTTTTTTTAATTACTTTTACTGACCAAATGGTGTTTAATAATTATACTCGTACCAAATTAACTGATATGTCACTAATTTATGGAAAAATCAAATCAAAATGCATCAATTTAGTATAGTACAGAATCGATAATATTAGTATAAATTTATTCTTATTTTGTAATTAGTGTTTGTGTAATAAATATATTTGTATTATTTTTGTTTGTCAAAATGTAATAAAATGAAAAGATTGATATAAACTTTACATAAAATTCATGTTTGAATATATTATTTAATAATAATATAAGTTTCCTACATTTTATAACTTCTTCGTAATTAATGATTGTTATGTACCTACATAATTTGTAATAATAATAATGATTATTATTAGTAACCGTTTAATAATAAGATTAAAGTTAAGAATTATATACAAATCAATAAAATGATAGTTAAATTGTTAAATGAAAATTATATCTACGCAATAACAATGCAAAGAGTCAAAGTTTCTTTATCTAGATCCTTTACATTTTTTCCCTATGTTTTTGTTATACTTGTGATGTATGGATCTGATGTGTGGATGTGGGTATAAAGTTGTTCAATGAGTAACACAGTAAAATGGTTTATGATACTCTTCCCATGTATAACTATTTTACGAACTGAAGAGGGCAGATAATACCAATCATAATTATTGATGTAAATCCTTGTAGTTTCCAAAGCGTAGCCGCCAAATGTTTCAGAATCTATCACGACACCGGATGTTAAGGCTTGAAAAATCATGAAAAGCTGTTTAATTAATATTTCATCTTCTCACAGCGTTACCTTCATTCGTATTTCTACTTACTTGTCACGGTATATCGATAATCAAACCAAGTTCCTCTCAAAAGCACATTTATTCGACATTTTTCTTCTGTTTCAAGGTGTCTAGGTAAGTACAGCTGAAAAACATAGCGGAAGGTACTTTCATTTTCGGCTCTCACGGTTATTTCAATCAATCCAATTAGCTAGGAGTAGCTCCACAAATGGTATGCGTTGCACTTGAGGATGTATTGGTTAATATATGGGAAACTTTACCATCTATAATTGTTCAGAGCAGTTCATGTATAATCTGAACTCCTCCTTCAGCTTTATTTATGATTGATAGGCGCAAAATATCAATTTCCTTTGAATGTCGTTCTTGACAGCTTTAGCTTTGTCGGGAGTCTCCTTAGAAAATTCAATTGAAATAGACCAACAAGTTCGTACAGGTATGGGAACAGGATTTTGCACTTCCAGTTTCTTCATCGATTAACTTGACGGGCACAAGGGAAGTAATGAATAAATTTGCGTCAGGAACAAGTTCAGTCTTTTCAGGAAGTGTATGCATATATTCGCTTTGACCAGACTAGTCGCCACACCCCCATTTACTATACAAAAGCAAATGCTTTACTTCGGTTTTATAAATTGAAGTCGATTAACTATATACTACTTGCCGTTTGATTTAACAAATCACTTTTGCATAATTATTAGAAATTTCTATAACCGAAGCAGTTGGGAAACACCTCCGTTCATTCCTATAAGGTTGTGTTTCTAACTATAGACTTTTCCTTAAATTTAGCGATAGTTGTAATTGCGTACTCCTAACGTTTCACGTGCATAGATTTTAGGGCATGGTATATTGTAACGAAAATTAGAAACAATAGAAATCTGATGGAAGATTCTAGAAACATACAGTACCTTTTTCTAGAATTAAATAGATGATGTAATCCCCAAATGACTCATTGCAATAACCGATACCTGTCAGTTCAATTAGGTAATTAAATTCTCTTAGTTAGTTTTTGTTAGAATCTTGTTACTGATATAAATATAAATATACATAAATAGAAATATAAATGTTTGCTGTTAGTGGATTGTGAAATAAATATTGAAATAAATAAGTGTAGTATTAGTGAATATAAATAAACTTTTAAAAACAATT
>JAHWXV010324189.1:0-27766 GCA_024586415.1 Phrixothrix hirtus
ACCAACCCGAAGAATCAGCATATTCAACAGGAAATTACAGAAATACTTTTAATTAGCAATGTTTACCTAGTAAATGTTTTTATATCTTAGAATTATTATTAATTGATTTTTGATACGATTAACATCGTTGTAGTTAAGAATAAAAATTGTTTTTAAAAACGTGCTTACAAATTATTGATTTTTAATTTATATATATATATATATACCTAAAATTGTATTTTATTTTATAACTTGAAATGATTTGAATAAACGACAAGTGAATGGCGTCATACACAAGTGGGAGGGCCATAATACAGTCAATCTTCTAGCCGTTGTTGTTGTTGATGATCATCTTCCAATTCAAGACATACAGAGAGCTTATCACTTTCAAAGCCTACGAATTCACCTCCCTGATCGGTTAGGTTCGGGGTAATAATACTTACACGGTTTGCATCTAATTACAGATAGATATATTAACTTTATATAGAGTTCGGACAGTTTTACCGTTTCTATATACTCCCTTTATTGTATTCCACTCCATGTGAATGTTTGTGTACTTTAAGGTTTAAAGGTCCAAATTAGATAAATACTCTAGGTTTGGCTTTAGGACTTTCGAGTTAAACCCTAACATACCTGCTATGCTTTCCAATTGTTTAAAATCTATACTGCAATTACTATATATTACACATTGTTGTGTACTGCTAATGGCAGATAATTAAATATTTGTTGAATATTAGACTACTCCATGTTGTTAAGTTTATTCAAATATATCTTGGCGAATTCTTTTTGTAAATAGTCATTAATTTCTTCAATTTCGTAGGATCGGCGCGATATGAAGTTTTCATTAAGCTGTTTATTCTCTTTTCCATCCTATCTTCCTCCTGCCACATCTATATATTGTAACTTACCATTACTTTAAATATTTCGAATTGAAATGCATCTATCTAAGTTAAATAGGGCAAATGAGTATTTCTCATAACTGGGTTGTCAGATACAAGTCATAGCTTGCGTGTGTCCTCACACCTTATAGACTAAACGTAAAAGACATATTATGTAAGCGCGTCTTAAGTTTTGACAAACAATAGTAAATTATTTAAAGACACTCGGTATATAGGGTTGCACACATATTTTTGAGGATATTTGGTAATATCTAGTCTAGATTTCAATAACAACAACAACAAGATTAAATATTCAAAATTAGAATTAATTCAATTGAAAATAACGTTTTAAGTTATTTCTTTGTTTTAAAATAAAAATCAATTGGGATTTTCTTAATAATATAATATAACAGGATATTTTGAAAGTTATTACACTAGCAAATGTGCAGACATGTATAACCTTCAAGACGCCAGTATTTTTAAAAATGGTTATGAACAATTCCCCTTTTCCCCCGCGTTCCGGCGGAAGTGCTTCTGATTAGTCAGCCAAAGTTATAGTTTAAGAAAGTAGACAGCGCTTTCTTGTGTGTGTGTGTGTGTGTGTGTGTGTGTGTGTGTGTGTGTATGAGTACACCCGTAATTAAAAGGGGTGCCGTTATAGTTCTATTTAAATTTGAAGACAGAAGAGTTACACAAGTTTAAGTTTCGCAATTGTCCACTGTCAGATTACAATTGGGACACTTTTCATGTTTCTATGTCCGTTTTGCTGTAGAAGGGTTTAGGATCGAACTGTGCAGTACAAGGTACGACCTAATATAGAACTACTTCTTTTGAGAGCTTCAGAGTCCTTGGAGGATATGTAAGTTACGTTCTTCTACGCCGACTTTAGTCATGACGTAGTCCTCAAAGCCTATCTTTGGGATTCGATAACAACCTCTTTCATAAGCCCCGCTGGAAATACTATTTCAGTCAAGTTAAAAATAGACAACTGAGATCATTTTTGTAAATAGTATACCGAGTAGTAGTAGTATTAATAAGATTAATTATTTAGTTAAGTAAAAGCCACAATTTAGAGGCTGATTTTATTATTCAATTTATTGTAGTTATAAACATTAGAAACCAATAGGTCCCCTAATTTAGGCTCAGTTAAAATTATGTTCTGATTTATCATTACATACCTATATAATGAATTCAATGATTTGACGTTTACCGAACTGTACTTTTAGCATTACGAAGTATTTATTATATTGACATGTCAAATTCAATCCTTATTATTTCTTAGTTTATAAGTAACCATTCCTTCTTTTACAGAATTACTAGAAATAGGATAAGAAAAATATCCTAGTTATGAGTCTCGATCGACCTGTTCGACCTGATCGACGTATATACACAATGGCGTACGAATCACCATCTATACAGTATCTCATTGCTGTCTCGACAAACGGTTTCGAAGTGAGGTGTTCGTTCTTTACTTTCCCTTTTTTAATACTTAATCTCTCCAACGAAGTGGCGCCCTCTAATTACGGCTTTCCCTCTGTCACTTCCACGATGTTCTTGAACTTAGCCTAGCTATCTTAATAGCTAAGCGGGAACCCCCCTCCACCATTGTGTCCTTGCCGGCGTAACATCTCAGGTTCATGAAATATCACTATCTGCACCCTTAGGGCCGCAAAACGTCTTTGGTCCGTTAAAATTGACTTTAATATTTCTAACAATAATCTTCTTTACTATATTGTTATCCTTGTCACGAATATTATCGATGTCAAGTGAAAAGTTGATACATGTAATGTCCACAATTGAAAGCCTTAAAGTTTTGTTCTTGATGATTATTAAAATATACATTAGTCTCGAAAGTAGTCATTAATCTTGATTTGAGGTAGGTAACTCGTCACACATAAACATACTTCTAAAGTTTGAAATAAATTTGTTTTGTGTAATTTTCTCAAGTCCGCAGAAGTTGATGATCTCTGGGGTAATTCTACAAGTTTTTCAAATGTGAATTATAAGGTTTCAAGTATAGCGCACATCATGCCTTATACAGTCCTAAATAAAGACCGGAGTCTCTCTTTCCTATACCAATTGCTTCCAACTTTCTATTATGTCTACCGGCTTTCTCTTTCAGTTTTTTTTGTATACCTTGAATCGTTTACCGCTTTAGAAATCCCTCGCGGCTCTACATCTTAACGCCTCGAGAGCAGAATGTCGTATTCGTGAAATAATACCTCCCCATTAAGATAGCGGGATAATGAATGGCAGCTGTACCTATTATACTTCACACGACTCTATAACACGGCTCGAAAGACTTTTATAGCTGTTTTAATTAAACTGGAATTACCTGTTCCACCAACACTTCTAGTTTCCTTTCCACTGATTCCTAGCTTACTGTTCTTATGAATCTTAGTAGAATAGCTATGGGCATTCCAGATCAAAACGTGACATAACCTTTCTTTTAAAGTTTGGCGGCCATCTTGTGGGAGGAGTCGGCGGCGGCTATATTTCGGGAGTTGGCCATTTTGTGATTGGGCTATCTTGTGGGTGGGGGTGGTCGGCTATCTTATGGGCTGCGGTCATTTTGGGAGTGGGGGTAGTCGGTCATTTTGTAGGTGGGGGGCGGCCATTTTGTGGGTCCACCATTATGCGCGAAGGGTGAAAGGAGTCGGCCATTTCATATGCCTCCATTTTGGGGTGTGGCGGCTCATGCGCATGATTTAAAAATTCAGACTCGACGTGAACAATATGAACATCTTTTGTAGAAAAGACGTCCTCATTTCTTATCACTCAGATAGGAAATGAGTCAGATTTATAATTAGCCGATGACCTTATTTTTTATCAGAGTAGCAGGAAATGTATTGAGATTAGCATGGGAAGTATTTTCTTATCAGTCAGGAAGTGAGTGAGATTTACAATTAGCGATGACCTCATTTCTTATCAGTTTGCACGTTCTATTTGTATAATTCTCATATATAATGTATTCAAGCATATTTTGAAATTTAATAGCGTAGCAAAACAAACCAATAATTAAAATTGGGTTAATTTTTAGAGAGCCGGCTATTTTAGGATGTGGCGGCACATGCACAGGATCTGTTACCCGGCTGTTGCTCGCCTGTTACCTGACCTGTTAATCGACCTATTTCCCAACCCGTTAGCTGACTCGTTACCTGATCTGTTACCCACCTGTTACCTGACCTGCTATCGAGCTGTTGCAATACGCCGGTTATAAACGACCTGTTATCAACGGACCTGTTTCCCAGTTATTACCCGATCTGTTATCCGGCTGTTCTTTGAGCTGTAACCCGACCCGTTGCCCAGCTGTTGTCCGATCTACTGCCAACAGCCTGTTGCGAACGGCTTGTTGTGAAGGACCTGTTCTGAGCGGGCCTGTTGTGGACGGCTTGTTGCGAACGGCTTGTTATGAATGGACTTGTTGCGAACGGCCTGTTGTGAACAGCTTGTTGTGAACGACCTGTTGTGAACAGACCCGTTGCAAAAGGACTGTTATGAACGGACCCGTTGCGAATGGCTTGTTATGAACAGACTGTTGTGAATGGACCCGTTGCTAGAGGACTATTATGAACTGACCCGTTGTGAACGATCTTACCACCTTCGCTTTAGATAGATATACCACGTGACGCATTGCTTCTTTGATATGCTAATAAAATAGCTGGATTAAAGTCGTATTGAATTTTATTATCCAGAATGCCTTACACTTATAGGCCGAGATGAGCGAACCTGCACAAAGCTAGCGAGTAAAGTTATACCAAAACTTGTAGTATTACGCCGAGGATTAGAAAAGTAGTTGTTATTAGGGTGCTCAGGTCCAAGAAATCATACATCAAAAGTGCCTTACCACCTTCGATTACAGTCAATAAGACAAATGCCAACGCAGGTAACAATAGATGAAAGCAAAAATGAAACATATAATTTAGTAGTGTGGTCGCATGTATACAAAAAAGCAAGGAAATGTGATTGGCACATTGTCGTTCTAGATAAAATTAGATTCAAAGATAGAATATATAGATATGTCAAAGTCCGTAATAAAATTTTAAAAGACGAACATAGAATTTGCATTTGTTAAGAGCGTTTTTTACCAAATCACAAAGACTTAAATTAGAGTGATAATTGAATTGCGACAGCAAATCGTGTAAAACCGGATGTTCCCGTTTCTTATCAAGTTTACACATTCTATTTGCACAAGTCTTATATATTTTCAAACAGTCGTAGTTGACTAGTCATAGCAGAAGGGTCAGGTATTATTAGGGTACAATAGTCGAGCATTGATAATTATAATAGTAAAGACAACAAAAACAATGTGGACAGTGCACGCAGCAGAAGGTTGGACGAAATCCTTCGATAAGAGAAGTTCCATTCAAAGACTCTCCCATCAATTTTTGTCTTTAGAACAGGTTGCAGAACACGAAGCTTTGTACGGTGTATGCCGAATAAATTTTGATTATACTATAGATGAATGTTTAGAGATTGCAGCAAAATACAATATAGGTGTAACGATATGTGATGATTATCTGGAAAGTAAACTTACAGTTGAAGAACTCATAGCAAAGCTGTGAGAAGCCGACTTAAAAAGATTTTAGTGTCAGCTTAAGCCATATTTCAACAATAGTCTTGATAATGAAGAAGAAGAAGAAGAAGATGACAACAATGAACAAAATTAATCAATAACATGTAATGATTTAAAGAACAAATGTAATAGGCTAATAAATGATACACTTTATATGCATACAAGTATTTTATTTAACTATAGTATATGTCATGGTTACACTATCTATTTAAGTAGAACAGATCCATCTTCCCCGGTAGGTTTTGGAAACGGTAACCATTTTATGTAGATTCGCTTTCCTTTATGTTTCAACACCTTTCGTACCAGGTAGACAACATCGTGTGCAGTCTTCTGTAGTTCGTGATCGCAGAATCCACCGAGAATGGGCCCATCTTGCATATCAATCAGCTGATAAGTTACAGCATTCGTTATTTGAATTTTCGAGACCTTCAATAGCTCACTGGAACAATTCAACGCATAGCCCTTATCAAAAACACTTTTATATTTACTAATTCTAACATCTCCGACTTTGTAACGATTTTTCACGAATATTTTCAAATTGCCGTAGATATCATCCAAGTTCGTTTTAGAAGTTACATCCTTAGGCTTCAGTCCAATCGTACGATGTTTGCGGTTATTATAGTTCTTCGTTATATTATCTAATATGTCTATCCATCGATAGCGTCCTTTAAGACTAAACGATTTGTACAAATCTTGTTTAAGAGTTCTAATAACACGTTCAGCCATCGAAGCTTTCTTCACGCTGTATCTGGAATAATGATTTATGTTGTAGGTCTTCATTAAATTTGTAAAGTTACTATTATAAAATTCTTTTCTATTATCTGTTTGTAAATTATGAGGAATGCGTTTATCTACTGTTAAAACGGAAGTCATCGCTTTGGTGACATCTTCACCGGATTTTGATTTTAAAACTGGTGTCCATAGATACTTCGAAAAGCAATCGATTACAACCAAAATGTACTTGTAACCTTTATTTTCTCTAGAATACTACAAGAATTCGCATAAATCTGACTGCCATAGGCTATCGAAACCTTTACCTATCGTATGTCTTCTTGGAAAGTTTCTTCTAGCAGGGTTATGCAACTCTTTCACAATTTGTTGCTTGAACGTTATATCACGTCATCCTCAAGTATATCGTAGCGTGCTTGTTGTTGTATTTCACTTTTCAGATAATTTTCTATTAACCGTTTGACACCACCATCTACCTTAGTTACGTAATTGAGGTTGTTTGAATCGATATATTCACATATTTTAGGTATATCAGATATGCTGACGTCGTTGTCGACGTTATTTTTAGAATTAGTACAATAATTATCGATTATTTCATTGTTTGCTTTTATATCATTCAATAGCTTATTAGCAATTCCATCAACATACGCTTTGTTGGGGACGTCTATTGAAAGTGTCGGATCTGCAACTTCCGTCAGTTTGTTATATTCCAAAGTGAAGTGTCCTTTATCAGCTAGTTTGAAGCCAATATCCGGTTCTCCCTTAATACCCTTTATTTCGTAATGTTGTTGTCGACAGCATCCAAACTTGTCGATACTCAACGTAGTAATAAAGAGATATTTGAATAACTAACTATTTATTAGAAATATGTAAGAAGTCATTATTTTTAGGCATGTAGATGTAACCGGCTTCCGCTAACTCCTCTAAAATTAATATTATCTGGTTATCATGTTCGGTTGTTAGATTTTACTTGTTCGGTTGGTTCAAAGTGACGTCGATAAACGGAGGTTTTGAATAAAATGTTTTTATAGTCATCTCTGTCTCCTCGAGTGATTGCAGCTTCATTGGGATGTTTCATAATTAGCAGTTCGTATAGACCCGGAGTACCTTGGTATGTGTGTCCATTTATTCTTACACCTTTACCGACAATTTATACTTCGTCTTTACCAAACATCAATTTATTTGTGATTTTATTGTAGGAAATGGCGTATGTTGGATCTATTTCATTTTCAACATCCCTTATCATAAGTTCAAAGTGCTGTGTAGGTAATGCATGATATTGATAAAGAAAGTAAGTGTCTCTCGATGTATCAGCTACTACAGGCCTCGATAATGCCGTTCGCAACGGTTCCGTTCACAACAGGCCGTTCGCAATTGATCCGTTCATAATAGGTCGTTCGCAACAGCCAGTGCGCAACGGGTCCATTCATAACACGTGGTAGATATTTTAACTGGTCTATTCACAACAAGTGTCCATTAGTAGGTCCTGATACCATACCTCTAGCATATCAAATTATAAACGTTGTTCTCGGTCTATCTCCCTTCATGCAAGCATGTTTCCAACCCCAGCGGAAAAAGTCACTAGATTTAGTTACAAAGCAGATTCTAGATATTTTGCAGAAATATGTCACTAGATTCTAGGGGATATCCGAAGTAAGCATGTCTCTAGATTTTAGCGGAAATCCGGAGAAATCGATACAACAACGAGGTTTGAAAGCTTGGATTGCCGATGTATCATCTATGCAACTTCAAGTCCTATGTAAAGGTTCTCCAATCCAGGTATTTCAGCATATAAAAGAAGCAATACGTCATATGGTATATTTATTTAAAGCGAAGGTTGTAAGCTACTTTTGATGTATGCATTCATGAACCTTAGCACCCTAATGAGAACTACTTTTCTAATCCTCCCTGTAGTACTACAAGTTTTGGTATAATTTTACTGGTCAACTTCGTGCATGTTTGACCATCTTCTGCCTATAAGTGCAAGGCATTCTGGGTAATAAAATTCAATGCGGCTTTAATCCAGCTATTTTAGCATATCAAAGAAGTAATACGTCATGTGGTATATCTATCTAAAGCGAAGGTGGTAATACACTCTTGGTGTAAAATTGTGTATGTCAAATCACACCGAAGAAGTAATACGTTGCGCGGTATATCTTTATAAAGTGAAGGTGGCAATGAACTCTTGATATATAAATTATGTATGTAAAATTACAATGAAGAAGCAATACAGCAATACAGCAATACAGGTATATCAAAATTACGTTATTTTTGCATGGGCGCTTTATCTCAGCGTACAGCATATCCCGATCCGGAATCCATCTTAAACCTAAACCTTCCCGATGCCTATGAAGAAAATTCCACGATTTGAACGTTATGTTGAAGGAAAGTAAAAAAACCAACGTTTCATTGTTCTTTCTTCGTATCTTACCAAAAATAAATTACTTTATGATTATTTAAAGCCTAAATTATGCTGATGGAGTTAATAAAATATTCTACAATTGTTGTAAAAATGCCTCCCAATTTAAATGTCGCTTATAAGAATGCAGTTTGAAAATTCGTTATATATGTAAAAGTATTGAATTTTTGATACTGTAAAACTATAGTTTTTTTATTAAAAAAACGCATGTCCTATTTCCATAAGACAATATCAGGGTAGTGTAACGTGAACATACTTTAGATTATAGAATGTCAACTTAGCGAAAATGTTATCTTGCACATAAATGAACCTACAGCATTTCCAATTTTGCCGCAATACTATTTATAGGTATCAACTTACAAGGTTCGAAAAAATTAAAATACCTTCTACAAATCATATTCTTTTTATTATTCTATACTTTACACAAATTATATAGACGTTATTCTTACACGTATTATATATTTATTAGATAATAAACCAAGCATCACATATTTAAACTGTTATCAAATTTCTTACATAAATCGTGAATTCTAGGCTTAAGACATCTTAGTTTCTCTAAAAATATATTTAACCGTAGCTCTCGCTGCAATTTTACATGTAGTTAATTGTACATTGTTATATCTATTAGATCTCATCCTTGTTATTACTATTTTGGCAACTGCGAATGAGGTAATTGTTAAAAAGTGGCAAATTCAAACTTTTATTACATTATTATTATATAGTAAAGATTGATAAACTTTACTGCGTTAATTCAATCTTGTATAAATAGTTGCGAACAAACGTAATGAAGCGATCGTCACAATCCAAATTGTTCACGTTCTCTTTTAATGTAGTTACATCCCAGTTGGTATTAATAAAGTTAGTAATAATACTATTATTGATGTAATTCTACAAATTCAATTAGTTCAATAATTTAATCTAAACCTATATTGACAAAGAAACTTAATTTGATCTTCTTCTAAACAAATCCTCCATACATTTTCTATACTTTTCCAACTGCCCCTTCCGTCTTCTTCTTTCTTCCAATACAATCCTCCATAATTTGCAATTACATCAGCAATACGAAAACGATTCGCATATTCGACAGGCCATACTGTCTACCTGCCACCTAGGTTCAAGGAAGCACTTCTTATCACAACAGTACATTCTAGATAATATATTTCACTCAACACATACACACATATATATTATTAACGTCATTCTGCACATGCACACACCATCACGTTTAAGTCAATATTCCTCGAAGTACAATTTTTGATTTCTCAATTTCCAATAATTGTCTCTTTCTTTGTCTGCTACGTTTCTCCTTTACTACAAAATACGTACATGTTATTCATGTTAAGTCCTATTTTTTTAATCCTGCGCACGCGCAGAAACTCCCAAAAATTGCCGACTTTCTAATAACTAATTGTCTTTCTCTATCTCCCCCGTTTCTCTCCCTTACTACAAAGGATGTGTATATTGTATCCGTACATCATGATGATATTCACGTTAAGTCCAGTCTCTTCAATCCTGCGCATGTACCGCCATGCCCGAAAATAGCCGACACTCTAATAATTAATCCAATTTTAATTCTTGGTTTGTTTTGCTACGTTGTTCAATTTCAAAATATGCTTGAGCGCATTATATAAGACACAAATAGATAGTGCAAACTGGTAAGAAATGCGGTCATCGCTAATTATAAATCTGACCCACTTTCTGCCTAATAAGAAAATGATATGCATGCTAATCTCAATACATTTCCTGCTACTCTGATAAGAAATGAGGTCATCGGCTAATTATAAATCTGACTTTTTCCTGTCTGAGTGATAAGAAATGAGGACATCTTTACTACAAAAGATGCACATATTATTCACGTTAAGTCCAATTATTTTCAATCTTGTGCCGCCACGCCACAAAATGAACGACTCTTTACTAATTAATTGTCTTTACTGCAAGAGATGTACATGATATTTACGCTGTCAGAATTTTTGGATCCTGCGTATGCGCCGCCACGACCCAAAATGACCGCACACAAAATAGCCGGTACACCTACTTCCAAAATGGCCGGCTCCTCCCAGTCCTCGCGCAAATAGCGAACCCACAAAATGGCCGCCATCCACCCATAAAATGGCTAACTCCTGCCACAAAATGGCCACCATTCACCCACAAAATGGCCGACTACCCCCACTACCAAAATGAGAGCTGCACACAAGATGACTGACCACGCCCACCCACAAGATAGCCCAAAATGGCCAACGTCCACAGAATGGCCGCCACCGACTCCTCCTACAAGATGGCGCCAACTGATTCCTCCCACAAGATGGCAGCCAAACTTCAAAAGTGAAGTTATGTCACGTTTTGATCTGGAATGCCCATAGTTATTCTACTGGTTTAGATTTGATTATCCTGGTGCCCTCCTTTTTCTTGATTGTCTTCAACTTCTTACTTCTGCGTCCCTTTAGCTTCAACTGCATGCTAGTTTTTTGTTAGCTTCATAATTTTTTAAACAATTGATGCAGTAGTTCTCTCACCAATCGATGAAACTTTTGATTTAACACGGTATTATGTGATTTATTGAATTTTATATCTGTCGGATGGCGATAACTTAAGTGGCTACCATTCCTGTATGCTCTATCATTAATTTCTCTACCTGGGTGTTTCAGAAGTTGATCAAATTTAGTGCCTGATCCGCACAATTAATACTCCAGAATATGTACTCCAGTTGGTAACTTATTTATAAGAGTATTTACTACACCTCTGCCTCTTTTCTCGAAATAATGTTAATACCACTAGTGCTAGTACTTCCTTCCCTCAAGTTGTGGAAAATCATTGTGTTAACATTTTACGATAATGAATGCATTTATTCTTGATGTCCCTCTCTCTAAATTGCCATGATATTTTAGTTAAAGAAAAGAGGAAAAGCTGAAAATGCTGTGATGTTTCCCGCAGAACCGTAATGTATTTGGGAAATTCACGCGAATCCGCAAGTCATAATTCCTGAAGTGTAGTAACTAAGACTTTAATAAAGGCAAAATAAACTTCAAGGGTGCATTAAACAATTACCGTGCGGGAGTGAGTGAATTTAATTTATTCCAAACAAAGGAATCGTATAAATCATAATTAGCCCATTTACAATTTCACAAAACTGAATAAATGAATCACTGAAAACTTGTATCAATTAAGCTTTAAGTTAATTGAATAAAAGTTGCATAACATTACGCGATGAATAACCCAACCGTTACCGTCCAAATTTAATCGAGTTTGTATTGATAGCCGAAATAATTAATATGACAACAATCTCAGATAATTTAAATATAAATTAATCAAAGAAAAGTAATTAAATAGAATTACGTATTGTTATCCAGGCTAATTAGATAGCAGCCAAAACAAACCGTGGAAAATTGCATTCACGGTATAAAGAACGAGAATATAAATTTAACTATAAATAAAACGCGTTTGAGTTGTTCTGTAGCGATCTGCAAACACAATTTTGTGTTTATGTGTGGCAAGAAAAGTCGAGGGTACTTGCTAGCATCGTCATATCAAGGATCGGTTCATGTTCATCGTCTAAGTCTCGCGGTTCACTGAAAACTTACGCGTTCAGAGTAACAGGAGAGCGCCATTTGAGGGGTACTGAACATGTCATATCGATATCGATGCAGTGCCGCAACGATGTAAAAATAGATCGCCATCCAAAATACACAACGGCTGTTCTTTTATATATATATTCTTTATTATTTATACCGTCCGAATTTCATTTAAATTTTTTAAATTCGTTTTGTGTAAATAAATTGCTTAGTAAACAGTATCATTCCTTTTAATACTGTCCTTCCTTAATCGAATTAAGGAAACGTAATCAATTTTGAATGCAAATGTCACCAACATCCATTTCGAGACTTAGGCTGCAGGTACGTCTTTTTGGTAAACGATGCTATCCAATAATTAATTATTCCATAGTGATACCCAAGCAAGAACTAGATAAACGAAGCTATTCAAATCATCTAGGGCCAAAGGAAAGCATTCACAAACCCTACCGTTACGACAACCAACCATTGCTGCTGAATATAAATTCTTTAGTTTTTTCAGTGTACTTAGTAAACCGAACCGAACCGTCACAGTGCGTTGCTACACATAAACACAAAATTCAGTTACATATACAAATATTTGTCTGTGATTTAAGTTATCTCTAAACAATTCCATAAGATATTTCACACGTCAGTATAACATATTTAAAAGTACTGCGTTATATTAACTTTTACATAGTGAGAAAATGATACGAGTGCAAGATTTATCTTCTAAATTACTCCAACATCCTATTTCTAACAATTACACATTCGCTATCACATTTAGGAGGCTGGTTTGTCCACCATGATAACGCAATTTTGGCAAAAAACGGCATGGTTTTGCTACCCCATGAACTTACTCACCTGATCTAGCCTCGTGTGATTTATTCTTATTTCCACTCAGGAGGAAGGGTATGAAAGGTCTCAGATTTGACAATATTGATGAGGTCAAGAAAAAACGGCGGAGGAGCTAAAGCCATTACTAATGAGGACGATAGAAAATGTTTCAAACAATGGAATCACCGATTTGACAAATGTATCAAGTGTAGTGAAGATTAATTTGAAGGGGATACGGTTCTTTTGCAAAAAAAGTTGAAACACATAGCTGATAAAAAATAATTCTGTCTTCCTTTGGGTACCCTCTTGTATCTATCTATAAGATTACACTAATTTAAAGAAGCAAATAGTTTTATAATATAAGTTCCAATATAGAATAATATCTATAACTTGCTTAGTGCTTCAATTTCATAACTAGTTACATTATCAAGAGAAAATAGTTATAAATTTCTCGTTCGATAAGCGTAAGTGCGATTTCATCACCATTAAACTCATCTTACCATTATACATACAATAAGTAGAGAGGTAGGCAGATAAGGGTAAAAAAACAAGTCGAATACTCGGCATATGACCACAGTCAAACAAAAACCGCCCTGTTCTGAATTTTTTAATTGAATTGAACGCAGGTGTTCTATTCAGATATGAGAATATAGGTTGATAGGTTTGGCGGAAGTACGTATGATTCGAGAACTTTTGTGAAATAGTTTTCACATGTTTTCATTTTAAGAAAGCTATCAAACTTTGAATATCAGACATATAATAACTATTTCTTGTCGTAGTCAATAGAAAATCATTGGCATCAGTAAGCTGCGTAAACAGCAACTACAGCAGAAATTTGTTGTCACCATTATTCTCCTTTGAAAGCAATATAATCTACAACTACATAGGTTTTTATTACATTTGAGTAATTTTTGATACATTAAGAATTACTTCTGGGACTAATACGAATACACGTAAGTATCTTAAAATTATAATGCTTAAGTTATGTAAGACTCTATATATACTAAGGCTTATTAAATTAATAAATAAAGGATTTGCCCCTTGAAAATAACTTTACGATATCAAAAGTGCCTGTAATTCGTAAGTGTGTCTAACTTCTTCTTCTTTCATGCTCTAGCCATCCATCCTGTCTCTATTTCATTCTTACTCATAACTCTAAATCCTTGTCGCTTTATAAGCTATCTTTCTCATTGACCCTTTTTCTATCTAATTATCTCCCTTACACGAGATATTTTGTCACAAGTGGAATTGAAAATAAAGCATGTGATGACTTCACGAGTATTCAACCATGGCCGGCAAAACTATAGTGCAGCGAGGCGTGGTTCATAGTTACTTTCAAGGTTGAATACTGCAGGTTTAGGTACAAAATCGGGAATTGTGGACGCCACTGCTGTCTAATCTAGTACTACAAAATGGGGAAAATTAACGTAAAATATTTTGCATATCAAGATGTCCGAAATATACTTTTAGACTGGAGACAGACACTCCTACGGTAAGTCAGATTCGGAATACAGAATGAAGGGGGGTTCTATCCGACCTTCTGCTATAATGTGACTAATTTTACTCACAAAAAGTGTAATTTTGAATAAATTATAAATACAGCTCGAAACAAATGATATAGCTTTTCGTTTTTGATAAATCACTAGGTCGGGCTTTAAAGTTATTTCAAATGCCCAGTAAAGTTAAGGATTTGATAAAATTCGAATTATTGAAATGAATACAACAACTTCGCACCAGATACGATTATAAAACTCATTTAACACTTCATAGCAACATATTTATGGTATACGAGGGGCACTTATATTGTGAGCCTTAGCAACACTACGTGTTTAAGACGGCATCTAAGATTTGTACCGGAAGGTTTGACATTTTGAACATAACCTTATTTAGAACATTTTGACATTTGAGCGTGATCACTGCTATTTATAGTGACTTAAAAATTGTACCTCATCGTAAAAATGGAACTAACTCATGAAAATTTTCATGCCATGATTTATTACGAACTTCGACGTAGATTATCTAGACAATAATGTATCGATCAATCCACTTTCACTTCAGAGATGAAGCCGCATCATTTGTCACTGTGAAAAGCTGGCATAACGAGGTTCGCGGTTCGCTCACCGACGAACATCGTGAAGGTCGTCGAAAATCAGTTGTTATGTCAGAAAACATTGATGTTGTGCAAAAACTGATACTGCAAGATCGTCATGTAACATATTGTTTGAGGCGACCTTGTACATTAGTTCAACCACATATATAAAATATTGCATGAACATTTAGTCGCGAAAAAGGTTTGATCTCGCTGGATCCCACATAATTTGAAAACAGATGAAAAAGGTGACTCGTGTCGATTAGTGCAAGCAAATGCTTAAGAAATACAATGGCGGTGCTTCAAATGACGTATATAATATTGTAGCAGTTGATGAATCAGGGGTATATGGGTATGAACGGGAAAGTAAAAATCAGTCGATTGCATGGGTGTTTCAAGGTGAACCAAACTCTAGAAAAATTGATCGCGATCGAAGCACTTCGAAACAAATGGTCACCTGTTTTTCCGGAAAAACTGGTCATCTGGCGATAGTTCCTTTATAGCGTCGTAAAACGGTCACTTTTGAATGGTACACCACAATTTGTTTGCCGGAAGTCTTTAAGGTCATAAGGAAAACGAACAAGCGCAATTCTGCATCATGACAATGCGAGCGATCACACATCTCGTCTAGCAACCGATTATTTGAACACTCAAAAAATAAAATTAATGGGTCATTTGCCATACATTCCTGACTTGGCACCCAATGGCTTTTTTTCGTTCCGGAACGTGAAGAAGGAGGCGCCGATGCGTTCAAAAACCAGGTTTTGGAGATATCTCAAACAGGATGGCATAAATGTTTTGACAATTGGTTCGAAAGTATGCAAAAGTCTAAAGATCATAGGGGAGAATATTTTTAAAAACAATAAATTAATTTTCAATGATAAATTATAGTTTCTTTATTATTAGTCTCACAATATAGATAGTGCCCTTGTATAAACAATTCGAGAAAAACAATCAAAATTGGTCAAAGTATCTTAAATCTAAAAACATGGATACATTGATTAACGAAAGAAATATTCGCACCATCAATAAGCAAAAGTAAGGTCGCCCTTAGTCCGGAAGCGATTATTTGTAATTGAAGGACAACTAAAGAAGCTCTTTTACGTCGATATTGTACATAGGATGGAACATATACAAAACGTAAAATTTTAATTAACCAGGTGCTATAAGAGGAATTATCTTTCTAAAACAATTTTTGGTCAAATTTACAATTGTTACGGTATTCAATTATTATTTTAAAGTGTGATAATTATTATTCAAAATTAAAACGTAAAGAAAATTTAATACATTTCTTTCGCAAGATTAAAAATCGGGAACCAATTTTCCTTGTTTACTGGCATTAATTGTAATTAAAATTATTCAGCGACGGTACCCAGGTATTTTCAGAAGCGGCAGCAGCTATCTAGAGCCCCCAACGGATACATAAAAGAACGTGAATAATACACGCACAGGTGTGGTGGTGTTTAAGGCGGGGAAGTATTCTTCCTTGTCAGGTTGGGTAGGACATATACGCGAATGCAATTGTTTTAATTATGTTGAATTACCAATCCCAAATTCTTGCAAGTCTAACTTCAGCGACTATGCCGGCGGCTGGTGCTTTAAATGTTCGACGGACTAGTTCTGCAGATAGCTAAAACCAGAAGACAATCCCGATAGAGAATAACTAATTAATTTTTCATGTTCTTCGTTAGTTTTGCATCAGGTAAAATCGCCTGTACCAAAGACTTGCGATTCACCACTCTGTCTTTCCGCCTTTCCCACAGAATCGATGTTTTAATTCCCTTGATGGCGACAACATTCTTCTGCCAAGCGCCTGCATTTATTACACTGACGTCACTGTTATAGCAACCCAAATATATGTTATACAGAATATAAATACTACATTACTCACTAGTTGCTTATGAGCTCCTTTTGGAAATTTTCACGCCGCCGGAGTGTAACCTTCAAGTGATAAATGTATGCATATTAGACAAAGCCATAATTCTTTAGATAAATAAATGATTTCGTAACACATCCATGAACCACTTTTCTGATTGAATTTTCATTCTTCCAACATGAATATAACTAATACAATATTTAATGTAATTTTATAAAATGATTCTTTAAAAAACTATACGAGGTGGATTAAATTAGTTTACTACAGTAATTTACTTATACATTGAAATTTAATTTTTTGATGATAATAATAATAATAATAGTAGTAATAATAATAATAATAATGATGTCTTTTATTAAACAATTATCATACATAAAAAACCGTAATTTTAATAAATTAAAATATAATTGTTTAATAGGGCTAAGTTCAGATATACCAACAGAGTTGCCATTCTGCTTTTACACTTAACCCTACCACTAACCTTATTCTTACCCTTATAAAACTTATTTTAATTAGTTTTACACAAGGTGATGCGAAAGTAATGAACATCAGTAAATTATTCTAGGGTCAAGCCACTATTATTGAGAATAAAAAACCAGTGTAACTTTTTCAAAATTTTATTTTAGATATGTTCAAAGTAGTTGCCTTCTGCTATAATGCACTTAGTCATTCTTTCCTTCCACTGCTTAAATTCTCCAAGCCAAACAGCTTTAGGAATACTATCAAAATAACACCGAACAGCAGGATAGATCCCTTCCTCTGACAGAAACCTTCCTCGTAAATTCTTTTTTAGCCCAAAAACAGCCAAAAATCGCACATTGCCAGATCCGGTGAGTATGGAGGGTGTTTGATTATATTAATCTTGTTTGCGGCCAAATACGGTTGAGTTACCGCTGCAGTGTGAGAAGAAGCATTATCGTGATGTAGCACAATTCCTTTTTTCGGCACTTTATTAAACACTTTCGGCAAACAGTATCCGATGTACCATTTAGCTGTGACAGTCTTCCGCTCTTCTAGCCTAATAGCTCTCATTAGACTTGTACTTCTAAAGAACACAACGTACATTACTTTCTCCATTACTCTCTGATTTCTGATTATGGATCCATGGATCTGTACGCGGCCTTCTTGTCAAGTTGGTATGTCGAAAAATCGTATATAAGTTTCATCACTTGTTACAGTTTTCGACAAACTTTGGTGTCCACCATTCTTAAGCAGTATTAGAGTTTTGTGGCAAATTCATACTCGTTCTGCTTTTGGAAAATCTGTAAGATGATGGGGTACAAAACGACTTATGACTTTTTTCAGATGAAGGTGGTCGTGTATTATTGTTTTCACAGATGAGAATCCAATCCCCAGTTGAGCTTCTATCACGGCGGAACTAGTTCTGTTATCTGCTTCTATAATCTTCTTCACCGCAGCAACGTTTTCCTCTGTCGCAGCGGTAATCGGAGGACCTGCGCCTTTCTGGTGACCAACTGTAGTTTTTCCACGTTCGAATTCCTTGTATCATCTGTAAATTGTTGCCAAGGAAGGGGCCTGACCACCAAATGTTGACTTCAAACCTTTTTCGCAGTCATACACAGTTAAACCTTTCTTAAAGTCATAATAAATCTTATGTGAAAATGTTCTCGAGTTAATTCCATTTTTTCACTACGCTTGCTAAACTTAAAAATTTTTCTTTCAAATGATATTTAAGATAAATTAGCAAATTAAGCGGCAAATGTCAAGTAAAGAGTTACTCTTAATGGGGTTACATTTTTTTTCCATGACCTACATAATTTATTCATTCTCAATGGCTTGTTCCTCATATACACCCCGATATAAAAACAACGGTACGAGCTGATAACTTGTATCCGCTTAGAATCCAATTGTAATGATGACAGTAATTAGTTGAATTACATCTTATTCTTAGTATGCTGATTGAAATGCAAATACGCAAATCGTAATAATTATAATTATGTCTATTGCATCTTATTTTTACTGTGTAAATACATCAATTATAGTAATAACAATAATTGAAGTAATTGAATTCATAAATAACTCAATTACGTACTCGTTCTATGCAAATGCATCAGTTGTAATAATTGTAGTAATTGTAATAACAATTATATTAATTACATCTTCTTCTTACTATGCATGTATATCAATTGGTAAAATGAGAGTAATTAGAGTAAGTTAATTCATAAAAAACGTATTCTAAACCTTATTAATGCCAAAGACACTCTCTTCTACTAATAATTACAATTTATTCATGCAAAGACACCCCATTAGCATCAAGATATAGTTCATGCTCTGTTTACGCCCATCTAAAGTCTCCGTTCTCTCATACACACGTTTTCCCTTCTTTGAACTCACTCTAACTATCCTCGGAAACTCCGCTGCTATAGTCAATATCCTCCACGTTCCATCTCTCTCACTCACACATAACACATTTCCCATCTCACTTTTTCTATTACTTGAATCTTGCAACGCGCTGCAGGAAAACCTAGTCGTGGAAGATTACCTCACGCCATCCCGCTAAACAGCTTTCCCTCTGAAAGCCGGAACTTTATCCAGAAGGTTATCTGATATACCACTTATATATTCTTAGAAGTAAACGAAGCTAACAGAAGCCATCAGGTAATCGCTCGTCTTTTATTATTACATTGATAAGTCAGCTGTAAATATATCTTTTGATGTTAGTGGTAAGTCTTTATTGTTTAATTGTACGGTCTATGGAAGATTTAAAGAAATCACTATACAACACAAATTCTATAACTTTCCGAGATTTTCAAGTAGTTAGTTCTACAAATGTGTTTTTAAAGGCATTCTCCTGAGGAGAAGCTTGAAACATTTTGTCAGTTTTATTACTAATACATTTTTAGTAATACCCCACTTTTAGCATAAATTATTTCAGAAACTTCAATAATTTAGATATGAGTTATTGTTAATATAAGCAGTCATGAATATGTTAATTTCATAATGCAATATATGTGATTAGTTATGCATCTTTAAAATATCAATATGTGATGATAGATTCCAATGTTGTTTAAACTAACCCAGTAACTTGTATGGAAATGTCTGTATTAAGAAAATAATTATTTTACAATAAACTGTGCAATAAAAAAGATAATATAAACGTAAATGTGTGTGTCTCTTGTTGATTTATGCAAGAGTTCGTCTTGGTATTCTATAATTTACCTTTGTGTTCGAAGGCGAACAATGTCGTATCCTCTTATGACTTAAATTTTGATCTAATTCAGTAAATTTCATGAAAATGTTCCAACCTTCTCATTAAATATTTGTTGATAAAGGAACTCAATAACGCATCTTAAGCTAAAGGTAGGCTTCACAGTTATTTAAGCAAAGGATTCGATCCGATTATCCCTATAAAAAAGGGAATCCCTGTGATGCATGCATCTGAAAATGATAAAATACCTTTACGAGATTTGAATTCGCAATAAAAACTACTCCAATTAGTTCTTTGTTCACTTCTAATAGCGTTTCTCATTTTTACACAAGTACTTAATGAAATTATCCTTTCAGGCTTAGTTGGTACGTTTTAAAATCTACAGCGTAGACTAAAATTAAGTTTTTACAACCGGCCTACTATTTCAGGAATATATTCAATTTATCCCAACGATTCAAGTGGAAAAATATTTACTTAAAACCTTTAAAAAGATCCATTTAAAGGATTTTAGGAACATGATTATGGGATTAAGTCTCTCGGGTCTTGTCTCAGTTGTAACTTTATGGCGGATGTCACATTCAAACGCACTTACTGTTAAATCCGTTAATGTGGAGATTCCTTTTTGGCTACCTATTTATAAAATAAGCCTAAGTAACGTTGTAATCTCGCACTACATCGTTTCAAAGACACAGTATTTTATTAGTAGTAGAAATATATTACTGTATACTACATCTTAAAAATTAACTAAGTTGTATAAGTTTATAAATTGAAACCTTATTATAAAATAATTGTAATACTAGATCCTACGATACTGATCACGATACTTATCACAAAACTGAAAGTAGCTATATGCTTTATGTGATTATATGTTCTATTTAACATTATAATAATGTAAGCTTTTGTTAACAAGTTTGACTTACTACGTTTTTCTTTTTGATTTTTTTGTTGTATTTAATTTTTGTTTACAATTGCAACAACAACAATATTTATTCAGAAAAATGCAAAAAGTTGCAATGAAACTAAATAAATAGACAACGATTGTACACTCATTCGTAGGCAAATTCCAGTTTTTCAACATTTTAGTAGTTGTCTTTAAAGTAAAATATAAATTTCGTTCAAGACCTTTCTTATTAATTACTTATTACAGTTGATTAAGGTTCTGTCAGTTTAGTTTTCCAATTTTGCGCATTTTCAAGCTTTCTGCATTTTACTTTTCGATGCATTTCTATCAAACTTAAGGAACTCTATACGAGAACATACAGGTTGGTGAACTGATTTCATTGTAACTACCAGTTGTAAACTTTTATTTTTTATATAATTGGGCTTCATGCCTTTACACGGTATAATATAGAATAGTTTTTTTCGCTTAGAACTTTTTTTACATTTGCCTTATTCAGTATACAGTGTGCTCGCAGAAGTCCGTAATATATGGAAATATATTTTATAAAAGAGAAATTAACGATTACTAGGAACAGTTGGTACATGCCCTTTAATGAAAATTGCGTTAGAAGTAAAAAATCTGGTGTGAGACAACACATGACTTTATCTTACTTAAATATGCAAATGGTGTCCGCACATGATTAAATTATTATTTACGTTTATTTTGTAAACGATAATTATAACGGTCACCCATCCAAGTCACAGGACACGCAAAAGGCTAATTAACTTCGGAAATTTTTCAACTCATTTCTTCAGAGAAACCGTTAAGTTACTATATAAGGGCATTAAAGGAATAATAACAGTACCAAGTTTAAAAAAATGCCAGACTTGTCTTCGAGAAAACTACAAAAAAACTTGAAAATCGCAAAAATCTAGTGGCACTTCCGATCATTCAGTTTTAACTAAATTCCTTCTGTCTCACGTGTAGAAGATAAAAAACTTGATTATAAAATTTCATTTTCATATGATAGCCAGATTTAGAGATATGTTGTTCAAAACTAATACTTTAAGTACTTCCGGTTACTCCATTATCGAAAGTTTATTAGAAAAACTGCTTAATTCATGTAAAATGAAATTAAGTAGCTAAGAAATATAATAAGTTTTAAAAACATTGTTACAGCCGATTTCATTATAATTGCGAAAAACAAATATTCGGAAAATATCTAAAAATGGCAAAAATAAAGAGGAACTTCAGGTTGTTCGATTTTAACCATCTTCTTGATTTAGCATACAAAGGTAGTTATGACACCAGATATAAATTTTCACTAAGCTAGAACTTTTAGTTTCGCAGTTATTTTATTTAGAGTTAACGGTGAACGTACTTCCGGTTACCCGATTTACGGAAAAGCTTCTGAGAAATAGCTTAAACTATATGAAAGTTCATTAAATTGTTAAGAAATTCTATAAGTATTGAAGAAATCGTTAAAGCCGATTTCAAGAAAATCGGGGAAAACGAAAAATTCGGAAAATACCTAAAAATAAGAGAAATAAAGTTGTATTTACGGTTATTCGATTTTAACCCAATTCTTGATTTAGCATGGGAAGGTAGTTTAAACATCAAATATAAATTTTCATTTATCCACGATTTTTAGTTTCACAGTTATTTTATTCACAGTTAATGGTAAGAGTACTTCCAGTTACTCAGTTTACTAAAAATTTTCTGAGAAACCGTCTTAACTATATCAAAGGACATTAAATTTTTAAGAAATACAATAAATTTAAAAATAATCGTTATAGCCCATTTCAAGAAAATTGCGAAAAATAAAAAATGACAAGAGTAAAGTGGCACTTCCGGTTTTTTGATGTTAATGGAACTTAAATATAAAATTTTGTTTATATACGACATTTGGTTTTTGAGATATTTTGTTCACAGCACACACACACGCACACACACACACACATACACACACATACGCGCGCGCGCGCGCGCAGACGGACACACACACGCGCGTGCGCGCGCGCACACGCACACACACATATAAATTTTGAAAAACATGTATTTCATACTCAGGGGACGCGAAAACATGTATTTCCGCTAAAATTTTGACATCGAAGATTTTGGACAAGAACAATACATGTAAGAGAAGGTAAAAATTAAACTTACTATACAGGGAACGTCAAAAAAATTTGTAAATGGTTCGAGAACAAGCTACTTTTATCATTAGAGATGCAAACAAAATTTTATTAAAAAAAGGCTATGCTTAAAGATGAACTCACGGCCTTCTATTCTGAAACCCAAAGTTTTCTCTATTTAAATTTTCCCCGTAGAATCGGTCGTTTTCGTAACATTTTTAGTTCTTCCCTATTTTTATCATGCAGTTTTGAAATTTGCGCTAAAATTTCGTACAAACTCAAAATATTTTTTGATTTAGGGAAACTAAGCATCTATTACTAATTTCTACTGCTTATAGATGGGGCCGATAGATAAATGGACTAGATTTCAGCTCAAAAGCAATTCATTTAGACAAAAACGATAAAATTCAATTATTTTCTATTGTCACATTTTAAATTAAATATTATATAACATGTTGTGGTATATCACGAATTTACCGTTATATTATCATCTGAATACCTCTAATTATTAGATGATCTTTTCTTGCACACTTTACTTTCTAGATACAGCCACAAAAAGCAATAGAATGGGATAAGGTCCCGTATCTTGGAATAATGACCTATTTACCATCTTCCAAACCTTCCATTTAAAATATTGTCCACTAAAACTATAAATAGACGCACCATCAAACTGGAAAATTAAACTTACTCTGATAATTAGGAGAATATAATTTAAAATATTGGCAATATTATTATTGTAGAAGTCTAATAATTTATCAGCTCAAATATTTGACGAGAACAAAAAACATCCAATTATTTGATTATCTATAATTCTGCACTATACATTAGCTTTATCTGAATATTAATCTTTATATTCAATTAGGAAGTTCGCATTTTTGTTGGACCATCATCTATAATTTCGAGGATTCACTATACCGTAAGACGTGTACGTAAAATTATAAATAAATAAATCGTATAAAAATTTTGTTCGTCAGAGTTTGATTAGACAATATGTCTGATGAATAAAATCGTATAATGTGAAAGGACGTTAAGATTAGGAAATATCTATAGTAAACGATTAAATATAATGAAATAGCTTGAAGCATTAGTACCTCAAAATTTAAGCAGATTTTAAAAATAGAGCTGAGAAATCAATTATGAATCGATTTTTACCTATTAGTACTTTTAAATTGCTTTTGCGAAGTATCACTGTTTGTCAGTCCACAGATACACATCCAATACATTTCCGCATTTTTTAAAGATGCCTTCATTGTAGATTTAAATTTAATATTGCATACATCCTTTTATGGTTTAACAAAAATGTTTTTATTATACAAATTGTAATAATCTGGTGCGACTATTTACATAGAAATGAATTGTATGACATGATATGGAAATCGATATAACAAACTTGACAAGGATTCAACCATATCCTGCAAGGCAACAGTGGAGCAAAGAGTGGTACATCGTTAGCTTTTGGGGCTGAACTCTGTATAATTACTCAAAATCGGGAATTGCCTGCGCTATTGTTCTTTAGTCTAATACTGCAGAACAAGGTTAATTTACGAGAAACGACGTACATATATAGATGTTTTAAACCTATCTTTAGAACGGAGACAAACACTCTTACTGTAAAGCGTATGCGGGTAAACCATCTAAGCTAAAATAAATGTCGCTATACGTGTAGTGTTGTTTATGGTGAATCTTCCTGTATAATAGAGAGTCTCAAATCAGTGCGTCAGTATTCACTGCCACCTATAGGGTGCTGACATAAAGGTAATCAAAGATTTCCACTTATAGGAATCAAATGAAGGTTACCCTGTATATGACAACATGTTTGACCAATATCAAAACTTAACTGACTTTATTGAAAAGTTAGGTTAACAACAAGATAGCTTGGAGGACGTACTACATTTGAACTTAACTAGCAAACAGAGTACGTTGAATAAATATCCTGCATATGAACGTATTTTTATGAATTGATCGCAAATATTGAGCGTGCTAATTTTTGTGGAAAAACAAAATGACTAATATTATTTTTATAGACACTCTCAATTTGAATTATAATATTCTCTATTGTTCTTAATCTTTAGAAGTTCACACACCAGATTTAAATAAAACAATTCATGCACTTAACACATTTATAAACTAAAATTTTGGGTCACATTTGCATATATAAAGATAAATAAGTTCAAGTTACCAATAATTCTTAAAACTAAAATATAGTCGTCGGTCACTTCGACGGTGACAGATTTAATGTGTAATATAACCAATTGTCTGCAAAGGAGTTCCGGAAATGACTAGGATGATTTATTCATGATTTTATTAGGAGAAGCCAGGTACGCAAATGAGAGCTTTTCAACTTAGCTATGGAAACTTGTTTGTCAACGCAAATATAAATATACAATTAGGTCTGTTCGAAAGCGTCTTGAACAGTAGATTCGTTGAAAGAGTTAATCAAATATAAACATCATTACAGGTCATAAATGATTATTATACGAAATTGCAAAAGTCAATTTAACAGCTTATTACACAATTATACCTCAATTTTGTTTTGCGTTCAACATTAACTTAGATGCGCCATTAATAATTTGAACTTCCGTTAACTGAGATGTATACCTTAACAGAGTCGTAAAACCAAAAAGCGATGACTTATTTGTTATGGAATTTGATAGTCTCGCAGGTGAGAAGCGAAAAAGGAAATATGCCACTTACTATATAATCGAAGGTCGGCTCCTTAGATATCCAGCCAGTATTATAAGGAATACGTTAACTACCTCAAACCTTGTCGACTAATTATTCCTAAATTCATATGTTGTCCCACTTCGGTAACAATTTCTGAAGTAGGAATGACTGCATTTTAACGACACGCTCATTTATCAGTTAAAATTGGCTAAAAGAAAACACACACTTGAGCCGCGGAACGCGAGGCTACTTAACATCTATCATGATTTGGCTTAAACCCTTTTTGGCAATTTTTCAAAATGAAAACGAATTCGAAAACTAAAACGCGCCCCATGATTTGACGTGGCTTATATGATTCGATTGTTCTTTTATATCACGGTATTCGAATCTGGCCACCGTTGCAGCGTTCGAAAACTAACCCTTCGCGCGTTGAATGTGATGTCATAATTTTTTATTCAAACGGTAATTTCGTATATTTAAATTGAGTGTTACACAATTTGTTCGAAATTGATCTGGATCAATCAATGGGTATGTTTTCCAATAACTTTGCCTTAAACTTTCCAATTACAACTTCAGGGTTAAATATCAAAAACTATTATACTAATATAATTTCTTTATAATACCTAAATTTACTTTGAAAGTGAAGGAAACAATATTTTATATATTTTTTTTCATAACGTCTTCAATTATATACAAAAGAAACCGTTACTAATTTAGATTACACGTAGTAGCTGGTTAAAATAATTTGACCAACGAATTTATATCCTTTGAATTAAAAATAATAGATGCCCAAATTACATTCCTTTAATACTATAATAGACAACACTATGTACACGGCGGTGCGAAATAAACAGCAAGAGCTGACAAACGATAATAAATACATAGAGGCTCATTACCTGTTTTTAAATTGTGTTGATAGAAATTCGCTTAAATATAAAGAGTCTAAGGTTTTAAGGTTTTTAAAAATGTTTCAACGCTTCAACGCTGATGTAATCAGCATTACCGTATATAATGAAGTCAGCATGCTTAAGAAGGAGGCCTCGCTAATTCCTGATGAACAATAAACCGAAGGAAATGTACCGCAGGTTAAACATTTTCCCGTAATTGAAAATGGCATGTCAAGTACAAGAAGACACGGTAAAGCGCCCACGTATGATGGGAAGACGTCTTGGGCCAATTACCACAAACAATTTGTGGCAGCCGCAACATCAAATGGATGGACCATTGAAGAAACGGCGACTGATTTATTAGTGGTTCTACGTGGGGATGCTTTGGACATTCTTCAAACAATACCGGACGATCTACAGAATAACTTCGATTACCTTGTTTCACGATTGGAAATGCCATATGGAGATAAACATCTGTAACAGGTCTACTGTGTCCAATTAAGAAATCGTGTACAGAAGCTTGCAGAGAGTACCCAGGAATTCGAAGCTGAAATTGCGCAGCTAGTAAGATTAGCATACCCAACAGCTCTAGAAGATTTTATTGAACAGATTGGGGTACAAACATTTGTCGATGATCTTAGGGATTCGGAAACACAGCAAGTACTTAGATGAGCACGTCCACATGACCTGGCTAGTGCATTGGCTCATGCACTAGAATTTGAAGCGGCCAAACAAGTGTCGAAGGGCCACGTTCGTGTGCTAGCCGTTGAGAAAGGTAAAGCTAGTACTGAGAATTTAGAAAAATTAGTGTTAATATTACTCAATATGCAAAAGCCAACAGGACGTAAACTTCGATCTAGGAAGCGCAGTAAACAGGGGCATACACAGAAATATTGTCAAAATTCTATGAGTAATCCTGCTGGTAATACAGAGCACCACGAAGTCACCATACAAGTGGCATCGTTCAAACATAAACCTGGTAGTCTGCATTAATGGAACAATTGCAGGGAAGAATTGCAAAATACTGCTGGACACAGGAGCAACAAAGACAATAGTAAAACCAAACATTGTTCGGAATGGAATATTACTGCCTTCACCGCTGCGAT
>JAHWXV010324207.1:0-10867 GCA_024586415.1 Phrixothrix hirtus
AACGCACACAAATGTCAAACAATTGTCAATTTACTAACGGAGCTAATATCAGACTTGATCGAAGTTTTGATAACACAAGAGGAAACAAGTATCGTCCGGATAACCATTGTTGCTCACCAATCTTTCTTAAAACCGTTCTGGTTCCACAGAATTATTTCTTCGTGGTTCTTTTATTGGAGCTGTATCTATGTTAGTTTCTGAGTTTTCCTCTACAAGTCATGTATTTGTTTCTGAGATTGATATACTAAATCTTACTGTACTTGATGTAATGCTCAAGGGATTATTTTGAGGACTTTTGCCAAATACTTCATAAACCATATTGAAATAAGGCCAAGTAATTTTACCTCTTCCATTATTCTTATTCGTATCAAGTAGTTTTATGTTTTTTTTTAAATTTTTTAATTTCGTTTCAATCTGTTCAACACTAAACATTGTAATTGTTTACGTATTACTGTAAATAACACTTTTGGTCTATACGTTTTCTCTCCAAATTTATCGGTATTAATACGATGGAGTTCTATCAGCGATTTTGTTTCCTTATCTGTCCAATGAGTTCGCATCACTTAAAAGTTACAATTATTATAATTTAATAATTTAAAAGTGGATGAATATCTACGAGAATGCTTCTATTCAGTAAATAAAGTATGTGAAGTCTCCTGTGGGGATAAAATTGATTCTGCTTGCTGTGGTGCCTCTAAAAATAAAAAACATGTAAAACTGGTTATTTTAGGGCCACCTTACATATACAAGAATTACTCTGGTACTTTTAAGGAAAATTAAAATTAAAAATTTAGGCAGTAATAAAGGAATTTTACTTTGAACATTGTGGTGAAAAATTTGTTAGCATAATTTTAGAGTAAAATTACCGTATTAGACTTCCAATTGTCAACTGTTGCTGTTTGTTTTAGAATATTGGGCAAATTAAGCGATATTTAGTATCATACACGTTAATGATTAATATAATTTTAGTTAAACAAGGATTCATTAAAATAATTCGGAAATCCATCTTATAAGAGAAAGAATAAAGCTAAATTAAAAATCTATTTGAATACACCTCGTATTTCTACTTTTGAAATATTGCAAAGTAATTTTAGTTAAAACTTCGTTAATATTGCGTCAGAAATTTTAGAAAATTTTGGGAATGTAATAAAACCACGCGTCAAGAACGAACAAGGTTAAAAGTTGTTGGCTACAAAGTATAAAAGTTATGCACACAAGAAATTAACGTGAATGATACTATTTAAAACTTAAGAAATAATTACCTGGTTACAATTAAACATGTATAAGGTATTTTTCTCGGCGGCTTGCTGACTGGTATGATCTAATCGGGGGGAAGACGAAGAGTCCCGGGGGAAAAACCAGAGGCAAGGTGACAACAGTAGTGATACAGGCACATTGGTGTTGTATAGTAAAAAAGTATTGAGGGCTTACTCGGATGTGCCTTCTTTATTTTTAGGGAAGTAATATGGGCCTTTATTAAGTTATAAAGTACCTGACTGGTTTCAGACCCGAAGGCTGGAAATTCAAGTTGTTTTGGGATAAACCATTTAATATAAAAACGGCTATCTTCTGATATGTATCATCTTACCCATGGGACTTATCTATGCTAAGAGTTAAAAGTTAGAAGCGCTTCCCGAGTCTAAAGCGTTCTTTCACCTGTAAGTGAAAATTTCGATTATTTCACCGTTAAAAACCAGGGTGCTCGGCGATCTTGCCTTTGTCACAAATCTTTGCTGTAAAATTTAAGTTTTTAAACAGTAGTGATTATTAATAAAGGACGTTGGTTCCCGATTTAACAAGAAGAGCTTCTATAATTGTTTTGGAATCGAAGCAAATGAGTTTTCCGTCGCATTAATTATCGAACGTTTTAAATGAATATTTTGTTGTGTAATATAAAATTTAGTCTAATAATTTTTAATCGTATCTTAGTTTAATCAATAATTTGATTTTATAAAAGCTAGTATACGGAGTACCCTCTTTTATACTTGATTTCTATTGTTTATATATTTGATGTTTATGTCTATAATTGTTATCAAAGTCATTAAGGTTTGTTCTCTAATGGGATTTTGAAATCCATCTTTAATTTGGTTTTTGTAAGTAAACACTAACCTCGATTGCTTTGGCTAATATAAAAGTTATTGTTCTAATTTTGTTTAGAGAAAAGTTATTTATCTTCGAATTTGAATCTCTTTTTGTGTACAAGTGTAAATTGTGAATTTAAACAATATAGTGTATTTTGTGTTCAACTAATCTTTTATTTATTTTGAACATCATTTATTACTTAATATTATCAACGAGTCAGTGTGCGCCTGATTAATTTAATTTTATAAAGTATACGCGTAAGCATTTGTTACAAGTAAAATTTAAAACGTTAATTAAAATCCAAATTGCCTTCAACATTTTTAAAGTAATTCATGACAGGTGCAGTATATTCTGATTTTTATGCCACGTTGACTCAACTTGAAATTATCATAGATCATTCATCTCACTTTTGATACACAGGGTGTATCATTAATCTTGATTCATATTTTGTTTAATAATTATTAGATAAAGATCTACTTCAGTTATTCGCAGAAGGGGGCTTCACTCCTGATTTTATAATTGCGTTTAGCACTTCGCCTCATACAGAGCGATCTTAAATAAGTGAGTATCTTTAGCAATAGTACCTTTCTTTTCCAGGCTAAATATACTATTTTCAGTACCACTTGAGTGTCTGTCCCACTTTTAAGGTAGCTCATTATTGCAGTTTAACTTGAGAATAGTGGCGCTCACCTTTACACCGATTTTGTCTTAATTCTACAGTGTTTAGTCTTGCAAGTATCGACGAACCACATCTCGATCCACTGAAGCTTCGCCGGTCGTGGTTAAACACGCGTGATTTCTGCCACATGCGTTTTTGTCAATTTAGCCTGTGACAGTTTCTATTAACAAAATTATTGCCAGAATTTTCGTTAATGTTATCAGAGTAATTTGTGTATGTGTAAAGCGGTTCTTAAACTTAATATTTTAGGTAACACAAAAGGAATAAAAATCAACACCAAGAAAGATACTTACCTTCACACGAAGATGATGCTTTCCTGTTATATAATTGTTGACTTGTAGTTTGTATTCGTTTACCCTTCACTATTTAAGTACAAGTAATCTATGTTTCTTATCTATTTCTTTCTGCAAATACTAGTTTGCTAACTCATGATTGAGAAAGATAATTACGATTATGCTGAATACTAAATTATAGTTAATAGAAATGAGCAAACTAGTTGTTTTTCTAAACAATACAATCGAGGAATATTTTAATATGTACCTTCTTGTATTATACGATTGTAATCATTAATAGGTACTAAACTTTCACCGCTACTGTCTTCCAAACATAGAATTTCCAGATTTTCCATTCTTCAAAACCTTTTATATACATAAAATATTTATTAACCTCAAAGTCGCGCCACTTTCAAAATCAGCTGGTCTATGAATTACTACATTACTGTAGTAAGAAGGTATTTATAAAACTCTAATCATATGACAATAATCGAACATCGTATATCCATTAGTAAATTAACTTCGCATTAATTTACGAATAACAGGTTTAATAATCTTGCTGATCGAATAAGTCGGATCAAATTTTCCGTAAACGCCTAATCTCAACCTTTGGATATCTCTAGTTATATTAATTACAAACGAGCTTTCGGTTGTAATCCGTTCGACTAAACATCGAATTTAGCCCTTGGAAGGCTAAACTCCGGTATCTCAAACAATTAATAACTCAGGATGTGGCCCAAGATGTAGTTAGTCAAATTCTCAGAAGTGTGCTATGGGCGCAAATATTTAAAGGATGGAAACTAAATAGTGAGTAAATAAGCAATACATCTTTTAAATTGATTATTCTTAACAGCTGTTAATGTCTAAGGTGTTTAAAAAGTTTTGCATTACTAGATAGATAAAAGAACTCTATTAATAGAATCATTTAATCAAACTTAATAATGAATATCACAGAAATGAATAATTTAATAAGCCATTCTAAATAACAGAAATTTTAAAAGTTGAAAGTGACTATTACCAAGTTATACATTGGAAGTTGGACTTCGGTTGGTACAGATGGGGGTCTGAGATTAGTTCAAAGCCAGGTGTACCGACATCACGAGATGGCTAGCAAATCTAGATTAACGAGCTGAAAAGTCAAAATAAATTAATTCACTGGCAAAGAGTCCTCTTATAAGAAGTGGATTTTTGCGGTAAATTATATCTGGTGTGACCTGAGCACCGACTTTAATACAAAATAAAGTTACATAAGTTACTTAAGTAAAATTAAGAATTCTAAATAATTCAATAATAACGAGCAAGACGGTAGCAGAGTGGTTCGATTAGATAATTTTTATTTGTTGAAGTTAAGCCGAAAGAGTAAATGGAAAAAAAATTAAAACTAATTTCGAAGAATGATTTCAATTTTGACAAATAATTATAAATTGGTAGCGGACACATGGAGGTAGTTGCTGTGAAGATACTGAAAAATTAGATCATTTAAAGGATTTGTGGTTAAACTTAGTATCAACGGGAGATCTTTGTTGCATTAATTCGGCCTAAGCTAAGGAAATATGTTAAAATCGTAACACTCAGCAACCTTCGACAATATTAAGCAACATGCATAATACTATCTCAAATTTTGCAGCTTGCTGCGTAATAAATTATTTTACTTAACTCACCAATCCGTAACAACATCAAACATACACAACAATGCAATGGGACAGTTTAGACTAGCACCTCAACCCCTCCAATCTTAGGACTGTTGATTCTGTACTGCAGTGATTAAAAAAATAAAAAAATAATTTTGCCCATAATAATCGAAAGATAATTTAATAACAGAATCAGCCTGACTCGAAACATGCTAGCATATGGCATTATAGAAAAAGGAGATACATAATAATTTAGAAAGTAATGCCAGATACACGCCTGTTACGAGTTCAGAATAGACTGCCCCACGCCTACCCTCCGAACCCCTCGCCTTTTTGTTAATTACAGGGCCGGGCTCCAGTCGTAATCCAATAAATCCTTTTTTTGTAGCCAGGCAATTTCGTAAAATTGTTGTTTGAATTTTATCACTAAATATTATACCGAAATCAAAATAGAAAATGTTTATTTTAAATTGGCTTAGAAATACTATGCTATAAATTATTTTACGAACATAGATTAAATATGTCGATGCGAAGTAATTAAACAATTTTTTTGATTATTTTAAATTAAAGAAAATTACAAAGGAACGTGTGTACACGTTACACGGCCCAGCGCTTCTTGTTTTAGAGGGAAATGAAAGAACAGTATAGTTACCAAGCAAATGTAGCAATAAATAACTGTCACTTTCTATTTATAGTAAAATAAAGTTCATTATATTTCTTATTCATTGAAAACCTATAACAGTGAATGCATTTATAGCTCATAAGGTGATGTCGTTTGTGTTTAAATTACAAAACAATTGCGTTCAACTAGAAACTAGAAGATGTAACTAAATGGAAACGGTTTTCATGACGTAACAAAGTTTCCAATTTATATGTGTTAACCAATCCAAAAATGATGTATGTAAGTGTATTTTAAGGTTCGATTTGTAATTTCGAAAATGTACTACACCGGAGCTTCTGTTCGATTTATCATAAAAGTTTACACTTCTAGAGTAAGTTTTGCAGGAAGAGATGTAAAGTTTCCTGCTGGCTAGGTGCTATTGGCACGAAAGGAAGTTCAAAAGTCGAGATTGTGATATTTGTGATATATTTATTTGGTTTAGATCCATTTATACGAATACTAATCCTAAAAAATGTAAAATTTTTTATAATTATTGTCATCCTCGTCTTCTAAAGACGAAGACGAAATATTAACCAGGTTAGGTTCCATCATAACAACAATGCACGCTCTGCGGTAGTAACCGCGGGCGATTTGCGTTCTTTGCAGTTAACAAACCTCTTTATAACTCAACAAAAATATCTCGGCCTTCTAGGCAGAGATACACCTTATCTTTAGGTACGGAATGACGCGGTCCTGGTTCAAGCACGAAATTGCCAGAGCTATCAGTGTTAGTCTGAGCACGGGACTGCAATAACTGTGTTCCTTAGCCTGAAAATTTCGTTCTTTTATACAGAATACTCGATATTTCGCCCTGTTCCTGGAACGTTCCTGATAATTGTTATTCGGTCTTACACTAATTGATCAGCGTATCGCTTATCTGCTTTGATTACCACTTTATTTTTAACGTAATGTTGCGCAATTCCAATTAATATTCTCTTGTCAATTAAATTCGGTTTTGAGATTGCTTTATGTTTATTATATATTTCGGTAGCAATCTTTATTCACTTTGAATGGTTTGCTAATACTTTGGTTATTGCGTAATATTTCGTCATCTTAAAGTTTTCCTTGATTACATTTTACTTACATGCAGGTTATTAAACAATATTTATTTTAAATTAATTCGAGGTCACTCGCTCCCGTTTCACTTCTTATTGTCCTTTTAAAATATCTTATCAATTTAATCTTCTGGTATTTTGGCGGAAACGTAAGACGCACGAATTTGTTGCAAATCGGATTTTGCGTTATTTTTTCACCTTAGCATATTTCGCTGAAAATGCTACAACCTAGGTTTAATTTTTGACATGCTTAATAAGTACATAGGTGCAATATGAAAATAAATGTTCGACCTAAAATCTAAAGTATGAAACTATGGATGTAACTTAGAATATTAATGTTTTATGTTACAAATAATCACGATAATATAATAGAAAACAACCAACCAGAAAGTATTATTTATTTACTTTATTCAATAGGGCTATGAAAAAGTTACATGTATCTACCAGACAAATAGCAGAACTAAACTAATTGTAACAGTTGAAATGTAAACTTAAAATTATTATTTGCTGTTTGCATCACGTTTTAAGGCGAGAATTGGTAGTATCCATAAAGTTTTCTATGTTGTAGTTGATTATTTTGTACAGTTCAACATTGAATACACTCTATATTTCTGAAACAAAAAATGTACAATGTTTTCAATGTTGAACTGCTACCCTTTAGTCGCAAATTCAAGAATATGAAAAGAAGATAATAGCACTTGGATAATGTATGAACTGGTGTGCTTTGTTTTCAATTAGGATAAAGTGTGGTTCTATTAATGGAGCACATAGATCGATTTCCAACTATCAATAGCTTCTCCTAGAAAAATGAGGGTCATACGTACCTCTATGGAAATGTCTTGTCATTCCAAGGTACCGATATTTCTAGGTACACTTTCGGAACAAGCACGTATCGAGCGTATCTTTCTTTTCTTCTTCTCCATAAATGATAAAACTATCAGCACATTAAAATTAACTTTTTTCCTTAATTTATTTCAGTAAAAATTCTACTGCACTTTGTAAGCGCGTCTAAAATTACTACATCTATTTTACTTGGGAATATCCTATATATAAGGAAATCAATAACATAATCAAATGTGTAAAGTACCAGTGTTCATTTGGTATCAAAATTTACAAATAAGGATTTTACAGGTTATTACAAACCTCGTTTATAATAAATGAACTTTTGAAAACCCCTGGTTTGCTAGTATAAAAACAATTTACAACTTCAGCTTCTCACGAAGCCATGTTTGTTTCTATAAACAAATTACAACCACCAAACCCCTTATTTCGTTAATTTCAAGGTGAAGGAATACAAACGGAGTTAGTTGAGAGCGGAGCTCTCACGTATACGCACGTATTAGGGAGGTGTGGTAGCATCGTTAGACATTGCCGTTGCCGAATTCAAGAATACGAACTAGCCACCCAGATTAACTACCGACTGTCTGAATCGTAGAGAATTAGGCTAATTGGCAATCCTGTCATTTAGTCTCCAGTAATTTAAACTTCCGTTTTGACAAATAGATAATGTGGCGTCCAAAATCACGACCTTTGCCGAATTTTGACTCTTGAAACCCGCCCTGAATTTTTAGTTCAATTCTTACGAACAAATGCTGTAAAATCCCCCCACGCTTTTAGTATCAAAGACGGCATTTCACTCAACCTTCAAAGGCCCAAGACGTTTTCGTCCCGTTATAACTTCTCTCTGTTGGAAAAGCAACTTGTGAGAACATTGCAAGAAAGAATTGATATAACGACAGCAGAATGCTCTTTCTGAGAAGGTCCAGAATTTGGACATGTATTAAAAATTTGTGTTTTGATAACGGCCATAGTTATTCCCTTTATTTTTTGCTAAAACAATGTTTTTGAAACATTAGTTGAATTTGTTATGCTAGTAGATGTTTGGGTTTAGTGCCCATGATGTAAATTAAAATTTGAATTACAAAATGACAATATTAACAATTGAATACTAAATTTTAGTAAGAATGGTAAATTTGAGCAACATGCAACATGCAACTTAATAAGTTCGGTTGTGTTCAACAAAATTATTTATTTATAGATAAATTAAAATACTGTTTAATCTATTATATAAGATGATTCACAATTAATTGGAAATACAAATCTTGTGTATAGTTTATAAAAACTTTTGAGTTCAACCTTGTAACTAGAGGCATACTATTCACACTAACGTATTCAACACAGCACCTATTTTTAGAAATTTTTCTGTTAATACGGAAGAAAAATTACAAATGATTATTTTTTTCATAAGATAATTATAATCTAAACAAATACGAGGTGTGATAAGAAAATATGGCGAATGAATTTTTATAGAAGCATCTACTGACGTTACATCCGCTTGAAGTTGCAATAGCCTGATCCTTTAAGATAGTCAGTGTCAAGTTTGAACAAGTTGTGACTTGTCAGTCGGATTTTAGAGCAGGAAGATCGAGGTCACGTTTACCGTATCTGCTGCACACCATGGATTTTGAACAATGCGTTAAGATTAAGTTTTGCTTTAAGTTGCGAAAAAGTGCCAAAGAAGCTCATGAAATGTTAAAAGCAGTATATGGTGATAATGTGTGACTGCGAAGACAGTTTACAAGTGCTATACTCGATTTAAAAGCGTAAATAAGTCGGCTGAAGACGAGCGACGGTCGGCACGTACTTTGACCTCAAAAATAGACAGAAACGCGGAAACAGTGGCAACAACTATTCGTTCAAACAGACGATTGCAAAGTATTTTACTCGATAATTTACAAATGAGACGAGTGAGTGCGGAATTTGTTACCAGACTTCTAAGAGACGAATAAAAGGAAGATCATTTGTCAGTTTGCACGGAATTAAAGGATGGAGATTTCGTGGCCACTATTATAACTGGAGATGAAAGTAGAATATATGGATATGGCCGTGAAATGAAAATTTATAATTCCCAATGAAAACGAATGGCTCTCCTCGCCCTAAAAAAGCACGTCAGTCAAAGTCATGCTCATTGTTGTTTTAGCTAGTGAGGGCATAGTGCGATCAGAGGTCATTCTAAGGAAAATAATTGTAAACTGAAACATTTGCGAAACGATGTATGGAAAAAGAGATCAGAGAAATAGGGCAATGGCTTCCTTTTTCACCACGACAACGCTGTCATGGTCAAAATTAGATTTGTAACCTTTTCGGTTACTTATGAAAATTGATTATTATTTTGCTGAACCTGGTATATGCATTATTGAATTATTGGGCATATCAATTGAAACTTCTGCTTTATTTTTCATCCAGTTTCGTTTATATAAACGTAACTTAATTCCAGTTCTATAAAAATTCTGTCCTGCAAATTTATTTCTCTATTAATTATTAATTAAATTGCTGTAGAGCATTCTGAATTTTAAAATCCTAATAGCACATTGTATTAAAATGAAAAGTCCTTGGCTAAATTCGACAAAAATTTCGCATATGCTAGCTATATCGACACTTTTACAATGTAATCAGTTATAGCCACATGTGCATATGTTCGAGGCACGACCTGTTCTTTTCTGTTTGCTAATCGCTGTGTGCTTAAATGGTTGGTTTTTGTTTGCGCTACTTTAACATCTACCACCGTTTACCGCTGGGGCTCCATTCCGCCAGGCGTTTTTCTACCAAGATGCCGCAACTTCTTGGATGCTGCCTTCTGTTCTTCGATTGCTACTAGCTTCTACAAGATTCAAAATGTTTCTACATAAGGTAGTACACTTTCGATTATTTACTTCTTCGCTGTACGAGTTATGCTTATATTCAAATTCAAAGAATTACTTACTATAAATACACTATCATGTAATGGATAACATCTCTGATGAATTTTTATCAAGCTATTCTCGCTACTGTTGAGAGCTATTTAGTTTTCTACGATTTAATTTTTAACTCATGTCATACGTAATATTTATTTAAATACATAAATTTTAACATAGTAAAGTTATGCTATTTTATGATTTGATATTCAATTAATTTGATTTTGCTATTTATTTAAAAAAGCGCTACCAAACTTTATTTTGTAATTTTCCACTATCATAAAGCTTTTATTTAGTTACTTCTAACTAATTTAAAAAGAAACCAGTTATTTGAGTATAAATTTATGCATATGCTAGGTTATTCTCGAGATCGCAACCGCCGCAAATGGACCGCCAGTCTAATTGTTTTTAGGTAGATTTCTTTTTATTATTTACATTGTAGAACATCAAAAAATAAAAGACACGTATTTTTTTTTATCTGCTATAAAGCACTTTTAAGACATGAGAACCACCCTCAAAGTTCACCCCCAAAAACGGTTTTTTAATATATCGCCGCTTCTAATCAAAATTTTGCGACGAAACAAAATGGAAACTCATTATTACAGTAATTTCAAGTTATTAAATGTCGCTATAGTCACGGGGATTGCAACCGCAATTTTTTATTTTAGAAAATCCATATATTGCATCGATATTTCCATTGCTAAAGTTTAGATTTGGTCTTGAAAATTAAGAAAAAACTATGTTTACAATAAA
>JAHWXV010324344.1:0-15887 GCA_024586415.1 Phrixothrix hirtus
GTGTGCGTGTGCGTGTGCGTGTGCGTGTGCGTGTGCGTGTGCGTGTGCGTGTGCGTGTGCGTGTGCGTGTGCGTGTGTGCGTGCGTGTGCGTGTGCGTGTATGTGTGTGTGTGTGTTTGTGTGTGTGTACATAGTTGACAAGATGTCTTGAAAACCAAACGTCGTAGAAAAGTGAAAATTTATATATAAGTTGATTCCCTCCATAGCACTTTCGTGTAAGAATTTAGTTAAAATCGAATGACCGAAAGTGCCACTTTATTCTTGTAAATTTTAGGTTTTTTGCAATTTTTTCGAAAACCGCTATAACGATTTTTCTTAAACTCACCGCGTTTCTAGCGCCTGTAATGCTATATAACATAAACTAATTGGTTTCTCTGAGAAAATTTGTTGAATTGAGTTATTGAGATAAATATCTAGTGTTAAGCAACGTTTTGTCTGGCGACTAACTTGGAAGGGTGACCGTTCCAATTATCGTCCTCAAAATAAAAATAAATTAATATTTTAATGATTTTTGTGCGTTATTTACATGCTTAGTTACTTTTTATTTAAATATACAAATTATGTTTGCTTTAAATGAGCTCAAAATTTAATTATAAAATTCTTAGTACATGTACAAAGGAAATTATGAACGGATGAATTATTTATGCTTTTAAATTAATTTTAGTTTACAATTTAGTTGTATAGGAAAGCAACTAACGTCAATAAATTCAAATTAACTTCAAAATGGCAGTATCTGTTAGTGGAAATTAATAAAGATGCATAAACTTTGAAATTAAATTTTCTTAAAATTTACTAATTCTCTTATTGCTGACTAATATACTAACGCAGAAATGATTATGATGATGTTATAATATGAATGTTGTGAATGGAATGATTGCGAAAGTATTAGCGTACACAGTAAAAATTTCCAATTCATCAATAAGTCGAAGAAGAAACTCTAGATAGGGTTGTCGAAGATCTGACATCAAACATTAGACATTTAGGTCTTAAAATGGGAGTATCTAGGATTACAGGAGAATAACACAAGCAATTAATGAAAGATATTCTACTACTGAATTCAGATCTACACCTAAGATTCTGTGACATCATAAATGGGCAAAAACTGTAAATATGAATTTTAATAAAAACATTTTATTTACGAATGAACCTATGAAAAGACAAATATCCACAATGATAATGTTTATGCTCATTAAGATTCATATGCAACGATACGTTGTTATAATTTGTTAAGCTGAGAATTACATTCAGCGTTTTATCTTGAAGATATGTAAGCGATTCTGTGACAATATCAGCGGTTTACAAAATGTTATCGTATGGAACTATTTTCAAAACAGGCATTTCTGGAATTTAATGTATCAAAATTGTGTTTCTTTTAATAGGTACAGTAAGCATTTTATTTTCTACAACTATTTTAAAACAACCCTGTAGAATGCCAACACTACTAAATAAAATTGTATATCATTGATTATGTGAAATTAAAGCAACATTATCTCTACTCTTCTGCCTTTGTATAAAACTTTAAGACAACAGCAACGATTTAGATGTAGCTTTAAATATTTTTGCATGCAAATTTTCCCAGAGCTCAAGTTAATTCATTGGTAAACGTGACACTGTTACGAAAACTTGAAGAAACCGCATACTTTTACTTAGTATTTGCGCATAACGTTCGGTCTTTTCCTCCGACCTAATGGTAAAATTCTTTAGGTTCTTTCAGTTATTTAGGATAAACCATTCATTATCCCATTGTTAGTTAGTTCCACTTCGTACAAATTTTTGAATGTAAACTTTTATACCTATCTCATTAGTTTCTAGACTTCCCATAACGTTTTTATTCTTTATCTCTCCGTTTCAGTCTCTTGAGTGTTGTTTTAGAATAACCCACGCCATGAGTTCGAGATACATTTATTCCAATTCAGATTTGAATTTTCAGTTTTTTTTTTTAGATTTATGTATACTTTAATTGAACAAACAAAAGCCTTCTTCGCCTTATTGCCTTTTAATCTTACTGGCGGGATTTGTTACCGACACATTTTGGAGTTATATAGTTATTGTTTTCTTAGTCATTACTTTAACGCTTTATGTTAGTTTTAGGTATTTTAGGAATTTATAGTGCATGAGAATCTTTTTCTATGTTCAACTTTTAGTTTGTTCTCATATTTAAATTTTTCAAACTTTCTTGTTTTAAAAGTTGTCACGGGCGCGTTTAGCGTTGCGCTCAGCAGCAGTACTGGGGGTCGCTAACTCGTCGGAGGAGGGGGAGGTTCCAGAAGAATTTCACCAGCACTGTCCGTGATCTAAAGGAAATTAGGATATAAAAAGCGAAAGGGGACGCCACTACTCCAGATGGCCGCACAAGGTATGGAATTATTCTCGGAATAGATAGGAGTAGTTCCCTGGCCGCTTGTGAATTTGTCTCGGGATTGCCTTTTGTTAAGGCCCCAAATGTTAATATTAATTTTGATTGCGATCTAAGGGGACCTTAATTAGTACATATCCTCTGAAATGTAAGGTATTATCGATTAACTTATTCTACTGTCAAAAATAAAAGTCTAGTTAAATAACAAGGCATTTCTATTGATCAATAAAATGGCTTATTTGACATATACACCAACAACAGGTTACAAACAGGTTACAGAATAACTTCCTCGTCCCGTTGAATTTGACCTTATTCCAGCGGTACGGGAAGGGCTACTCCAAACTACTAAACACTATAACTAGGGTTTGTATACATATATTTATAAGGTATGTAATAGTGAACTCCCCTCGCATGGTAAGATTTAAACTGGACTCAACAAGGGGGCTGAAGCAGCGACGTGGCTTAGATAGGGCTTCTCGCCGATCTGCGGTGACCTTTTGCTTAAGCCTTTCACAGACCGACAAAACAAAGAAAAAAGAATACAATATGGGGTACCTTAGTTTGGGTCATCGAATTAACCAAAATCGCCCACCTTGATGGCTTTATAGGTCCCCGCACTGCGGAATAACATCACACGTTCAAATAAAATAGCTACGGAGTGGAAACGAGCAGGTTTATCCCTAGAGATACACTATTCCATCTCTCAGCTTGGGGCCTTCCAATATACCACAGTATGCTGAGTCCCTGAACACGCACTGTACGCTTCTAACAAAGAGCCAACACACGACCGATTTTTATACAACTGCGCGACGAATTCGTGCTCACTTTTAAATGTCACCGAACTCTATCAGACGTGGAAATTTATATTGTCCTGCTACGTTTATTGCAATTACTAAATTCCTATTCGACACATATTTACAAAATGCGTCTATCGTGTTTTTATCCGACTGTAAGCAATACTTTATCTATTTTTCTTTTAGTCGACACAAACATAGGAAAAGACACGCGTCTCGCCTTTTATCTGACAGGAAACTCTCTCCCTATTTATTAGTTATTTATTTTCGTTGTCCTGTCAACACGCCGTTGCCGAAAACATACAGCGGTAAATTTAAAAAGGTAGAAAAGGTTTTGTTCATAATACGCGGAACGCCAACAAAATCTGACAAAGTTATTTTAAAATTTTTAATTAGAATATTTAAATGTAGCTAGAATTAATTCGTTTTCCCTAAGGACGAATTTATTTCCGGCAAGATACAGGTATTTTATTATAATTTGGTTCTTGTTCCATTTTATTCTTTAATAACGTGAAATATCCTTAAATGACCAGTCAAACTAGTTTGTGGCGTGATTCAATTCTAAACCGTAATTTTTATAACATTCAATTTCTAGCGCTTGTTGTAACTACTGACGGATATTGCGAAGACATTTCGGTTAACTAATTACTTAGCGCTAAGTAACTTAACATTTAACCTCTATGAATTAAGGTCGGCATAAGATACGTTTGCGTTGAACTAATTTCTGGTCCAATTGGCTTATTTTTAGACGGAGCTTTTAGGGTGAATTCGAAGTTGCTCGAAATTAAACTTAATTAGAAGACATATATTCGACGATATTGTATAGCTACTTCTAGCATGAGTGTATTCAATTTAGTATATATTTTACTCCTGACTGAATAAATACCCAAATTCCAGGTTAATTGTTCGACTCAAATAAACAAATATGCATTTTTATACGTATATTTACAACTATGTAGAACACACATTATACTACAATGTTTTGACATGCAAACCCAGTGTGTTATTGTGCGTGTTTCAATCGCTTCTGTCATGCAATTTATATCGAAGGGAATTAAGGATATACATATGGAGGCTCACACAGTTAATATGAATTAGTATTTATAATACAGATAGTTAATTCTATAGCGTAGCTTAAGAAGAGGAATCGAAAAATCTTCAGAGACCTTCTTATACTACTTTCAAAGGTGCAATTATGTACGTCTGTCTAGGATGAAAAACGTTCAATTGCAAGCACACATTACCTTTTCCTGGAAATCAAAAAACGTTCAGATACCATTGTTTATAGCAAAACTCAGATCTTGGGGCGGGGGATAAGTCCTATGGTAATCCGGACGATCACACTAGATCTAGAAGGTTGCGCAGAGGTGTTTATCAGAAAAACGTTCTTAGATTTACCCTCTGACAGTATTTTGTAATGAGGTATGACAAAATGTTTACGGGTCGGAGTGTAGAGGAGTATCATATGGTAAGGCTTTGAGAACTGTGAGAGTTCTAAACTTTTCTGCTTGCGATTACAGTAGTTATACTGTATTTTCTTATCATTTAACTGTAAACGGCTTGATAAGCTTAATTTAATTTCACTGTAGAATATGTGATTGTTTGTTTTCATGTTTGGTTTGTTTACAGGTTTCTTTTGTGCTTTGAATTTCAGTTCAGTACTATAGCTTTATACTAACATTTACAACTCATTTCATTCTTAAATACTAGGTGGCCCTAATGGTATTAACTATTTATTATAAAAATCATATATTTTTAACCTTAAAATTAAATTATTTATAATTACACATTTTAAATTGATTTCCTATAATCCTCAATTAATTTATTTATTATTAATTAATGAATTGTTTATTAATCAATTTTACTTATACTATAAATTTGTTCCTTATATAAATGACGTTTTGACGTTTTGAAATATGATCATGTAAGTAATCATAATTCTAAACACATGACAATATTAATTACCTAATACTTGTACCTTGTGTTTATATTTCTGCTCTTGGAAACCCCCATTTTCCTGGAGGAGTTAACGTTTAATAAAGATTTACTGGTATCATTGATACTAATTCTGTTTTCTTTTACCACAGTCTTTTGTGAGTTTTTCCCATTCATTGCTCTGTTCCTGTTCGATGTTTATGTGAGGAATCGTCGATAATCTTGGCATTTCTTGAACAACCCACTGCAGTTGACGTTGCAGCACCTCCCTGGGCTGATTACTCCCAACATCTTCAAAGACCACAGTTGACCTATTGGAAAATCTATCAGTTCGATATAATCAAGATCTGGCTTCATTTTCATTTCGAATATAACCGTTAGAGATCATCGTGGCGCTTTTTTACACAAGTTTTCTTTGACTACCGCACTAGCTTTCAGGGTTAATTACTATTAAGCCGTTTTACATTTACAATATGTAAATAACTTAAAGTCGCTATAATTTTAGTCAGCTTACAATCCATTTAAATATATAAATTAATTATCTCAATTAATAGCTTAATGTCATCAGCAATATGTGTTATCTTTAGCTGTGCTTTGGTTAACTGTTAAATATGATATTACAAGTATGCTCTGGTTTTTCGCCTAACTTATTACAAAATTCTTTGGATAATTTATGCATGCTTTAATTAATATTTTAGAACACTTCTTAATTTCTCTAAGCATTATAATTTGTTTCATTGTAAAACGCAACCGCTATGATTTTGATACGCGTTTAAATTTTTACGTATCTAAATGATTTTTGTGACGTACTGTCTAACATGTTACAACATCCGCATGTACGCTACCAGATTTAATTATTTAATCGCAACGATTTATAAATTAAGTTTCGAGTTAACTAATTTAAAATTTTTACGGTAAAGCGACCTTTGGTTATTTTAAAGAATTATGATGAATAATTGTCTTCAATTTTATAACTTACGTTATATCTACCGTAAATTGGTCGGCGGACGTTAGTTACTCTTTTCCATATAACCATTATCAACTTGACATTTAAATTGTATATAAAGAAACTTTTCTATTTGTTTGTCTTCGATGTAATTTATATGTAGAAGGAAATATCTATAGAATATTTATATTAAACTTAATTGGGCTATCTTGTAGCACTGGTTCATTTACTTATTCTCATACACTAACTTGTAAGTGATCTTAGATCTGAAATTGAAGCCCAGCGGAAAATCGTTGGAAGCTTCTGGGTTTGTCCTTTTATATCTTTCGGTGGTTGCTATTATAACTACTTCTTGCATTTAAATTTATCAATTGGAGGGAATATTTTAAACTGAATGCCTTTCCTACTTGACTTTCTAATGTCGAACTACATTAAGTATTTGACAAAATTTTCACCTTTAGGTGGTTAACCTTTTGCAATATTGTTTTAAATTTTATTTTCTTGGGATCTAATTCATGTTTTCTTATGCACGTTTTTACTTTTAATTTTATAAGTTAATGAACTACGGGCAGTGTGTTCCCACAGCTTGCCTATTTATACAAATAGTCTTACCAATCCTTACTTTCTAGGCATTTTTATCAGATAAAATAGTGTTAAAGATTATTTTATTCTTCTATGTTAAGGGCATTTCACATTTTTTTAAATAACGTGGTATAATTATAGAATATATCTTGTTAAAATCGTAAACGTAAGTCAGAGTTGTAACAATAAAGGATTTGAAGCAAATTTCCACAAAATACAGCTTTATTTTAATATACAGTGAATGACCGCGTTATTGTAGTTTAAATAAAAAGAATATTTTCTAAACAAATGGAAAAATATATAATAGCAAACTTGTATTTCGTCTAATGTATAGTAACAAAAATATCTTCTAATCTGTTTTATTTCAAATCAATATTTATTTACATTATCTAAAAGCTTACGTGCATAGCCCTAAAAGGCCTATACAGCAAGTCATAAATATAATAAAGCAGGTCGCACTTTTTATTTTAGAGGGATTCTTGAACGTTTAGTGTGTTTGAAATATGTAAATATAATGATCAGAGATGAGATTTTTGGTACAACAATGCCTACAAATGCTATAAAGAGTAGACGATGCTTTCTTGATTTTAAGGCATTAAAGTTTCTTTGAGCTAGGAGCTTCTAAATAATAATTAACTACGCAAATTTATTTACTATAAATTATTTAAAATGGCAAATTTTATACGGGCTTATTTAGCAGATTTTCATATAAATATCTTTTCTCAAAGTCTCGTTTTTCCTTGACAATTTTCAATACGTAACATGTAGCGCTTGAGCTGCATTCTAACAAACTATCAGGATTAAAAGTAAGGCGAATGAATTAATTTTTGATTTTTGATATACATTTTTAACTTTGACAAATTAGTTTAATAAAAAGCTTTCTTTAAAAAATATTTTACCAGGCCTTTAAATTACATCCTGCGGGTGTGAGCCTGTTTACGACGTCTTTATTAATAGCCCATTAGGTATTTTAAACTTCATATAAATATAAATAATGTTTAGCAGCAGCTTGCCTTTTTTATATTTACAAGAAAATTTTCACAAAAGTGTATTATTCAATTGATTTTTTCAAAATAGATCTGTAATTATAAAGAAGTAAGTTCGTCGGTACTATTGTTTGATTGCTGCAACAAACCTATGAATTTGAAATAGCGTACCAAGTCATTCTCTACCTTTAAATTTCAGTTATTAAATATTGCAAAGTTAATTTAAAATTTTAATTGGGTAGCTGTTTTAATTTAGCTACTGTTTTATTAACGAAGCAGAATTAAAAAAGAATGTAAAAGCGGCAGGAAAATGAAATACTGTACTAATTTTATAAACTTAGTTATTCCGTATAAATAAAAGAAACATTTTCCTATTGAAATTAAATAGGTAAGTGTAAAGATATTAAAAAAGATAGCGTGACTTACATTAAAAGTTAGCAGTTTCATTCATTTACACTTTAGATCTTAATCTAAATGGTTATTTCTCTTGAATTTAGAGTGCCAGGGTAGATAGAATGTTGGGCTAAGATAAATAAACCAGTTAATATGTATATTTTTCATTTTGTACAGGATAATCCATGTTAGATTGGTGACACATTATGGAAAGACAAGAAGAATTAGATTTACCAGGCTAATTAAGATTACATATCTTCATTTAGGGAATAAAGTACACCTGCTATGTCTCTTAAAGAACGCAATTAAGAACGCGAGGAAATACAGAACTTTTAAGGCTGTTCGAATAACTTTCATCGACATTTTTATTTATTTTATTAATGTTCAATATTTCGAAAGGGCTAGGTATGCATTAAATAACTGAAAACTCTTTTTCGCTTATTGAACTTTTACAACTTTGGGCGCCAGTTATAACTCAGTTTTGTCGAGTTTCGAAATTAGATTGCAGTAACGCTATATCCCTTATTATTACATTACATAACCAATACTAGCTGTAAAATTCGTTTCGAGGTATTGCAAGAAAACGGGAATGCTGAAACCTAATTTTCTTGTTATGATTTTTAACATAAACTTGTTTAAGCAAATACAAAAGTAAACGACGTTTCATCACTTGAGTACTTATGTGTCAACTTTTTTATAAGTAAGATAATACGTCTTCTGTGCAGAATTGTATGTTCCATATAATTATTTACCTTCTGTTATATGTTCTTAAACTTTGTGAAAATTCACCTTTAATAATTCGTCTGGACTCATTTTACACATTTATAACCTATAAAGCTGAAGTTAAAGTAATTAGATTATTCATAAAGTTCTAATTTTTAATCAAATTTTACTGCTTTCTCTGTAGAAGAGAATTAGCTCTAAAAAGTTATGATATCTGTTAAACTTATACCACTAGAGTTATAGTTAATCTAGTTTGCGTTTACATTGGTTCACAATATAAGTTAAGTTTCACTAAATTATCGCTTTCAAGGCGTTTTATCATTTTAGTAGTTATAAATATTACCCACTGTCTGTAAAAGATAGTAAATATTTTTTATTGTAAACGCGTATATTTAAAACTAAATTAAGAATACACCATAAATCAAACCAAACCTACTATTATCTCTATTAAAATTGCACAAATAAATGTCGCAACAAAATTATTCTAAAAGTAGTAATACAAAATTACGAGAAACACACATATATCAAAACGGTATGTCTAAAATTTAGTAATAGAAAATAGTTGTTCAGGTTAAATATGACATGTAATTACATTTATACACAATCTTTTTTAAGACTTAGAATACAATATTTAATGCTTAAACGGGACGATATGGCTGAAAATTGTCGCTAGTGTGGAATGATCAATTTACCTGCATCTTTGTCTGTGAAGCAGTATTTTTCCTTCCTCGCTCTATTTATAGCTGTAATAATCTGCCGTTTAGTCGTAACGGCTTTGTTGACATCCATTATTTTCTAACAAAAGCTGCGACATAATCTGTGCTATATTTTCATGATAGTCAATATAGCATTTCATCATACTCTGATAACCACGAAATAAACACTAGTGAAGAAGAAATAGTTGCTCTGGATGAGTAACTGTTTGATGGTGAGACTTGATGAAGGAAATTGTGTGCGGAAAATGGAGTGGAAGGTGAATTTGTCGATGATAGTAAGGCTAACGAAAATGATTTTATCCCTGATGCTGATGGCAAGTCTGATGACAATGACATAAAGCGACTAGTGGAAGTTAGAATAGCTGGGAAGCTGAGAAAGGCAAAAGACGTAGCAAAAGATGGATCCCCATTTCCACGCATAAGTTTAGTCCCAACATGGCAAATACTAAAAACTAGTAGAATCAGAATTCGATATGATCAATTTCACAATCTACAAATTTAGATGTTAGAAATATTGAGCCAAAGAAAAGAACTCGGAGGTACATGAGCGTTTGATACAGATATATTAAAAGATATTGTTTTATACACCGTGGGGCATTAGTACGTCGGCTTTCCATAGCTCTGGTGCTATTTTAGGTAGAGATTTTAAATTTTAACGAAGTATTCAGGAGCACTTTCTAAAATTCTAAAATCAAGGTGCCATAGATAATATGCATTTGTTCAACTTGTAAAATATTGTTTGCTATCATTGGGAACCTGTTAGTTCGCTAATATTTATTTATAACTTTAGTGCTTTGAAGTAAAAATTAATTTTACTAATGATAAACTTGTGGATATGATCTTTATACTGGGCGAGGCTGAACGAAGTTGTTTTATGGCGAGTCGGATATATCAGCAACGTTGTCCCAACAAAACAACGTCTGAGCCGAAAACTTTCACAAAGTTATTGAATTGTTTCATAGAAACTGGAAATGTTGGGTATACAAAACAGACCAGAGCAAAGGCGGTATCACACGAATAGAACGAACTAACTGTTCTTCTACAAGTTGCGGAAAATCCCCACTGCAGCCAATGTGACATAAACCTAGCAACAGGTGTAAGTAAAAGATCTATTGGACGAATATTTAAAAAATATAAATATCATGCGTATCATATTCAGCTACCTCAAGAACTGATGAATGATGATTTTGAAAGAAGAATAACTTTTTGTAATTGGGCTAGAGACAAAATACAGGAAGATTAGCGTTTTTTTGATAGAGTTTTGTTTTCTGACGAAGCCACTTTCCATAGAAATGGTTCGGTTAACCGCCATAATTTTCATTATTGCGCAGTTGAAAATACTCATTTCTTTGGAGAAGCTTATCATCAGCATAGTTGGAATATCAATGTTAGGGGAGTAGTAAGTGACTTCTTAAACGGTGCTTATCGAGACAGATGGATTGCTAGAAATGGCACTGTCAACTAGCCAGCTCGTTCGCCAGATCTAACTAAACTCGATTACTTTTTATAGGGATATGTAATGGAAGCTATTTATTGGGTACCGCCTACTACTGTTGACAATATGCGTGAAAGAATAACAAATGCTTTCCAAAGTGTGACACCAGAAATATTACGAAGTGTCCAAAGGAATTTCTTCGAAGGAATTAATATGTGTTTGCAAGAAAATGGACAACATTTTGAACACTTACTATACCATGAAGGTTTTTCTTTTCCACTTTTCTTTTCTTTCTTACGGATAATTTAATTTAGTATTACAATGTAACTAAATTTTATTAAATATTTCGAAAATAACTTAAGATAGGTATAGGGAACCCCTATATCAGTCGACGAAGAATTTAATTTTACATGAGATTCTGAAATAATACATAAGATGTTCTATTTGAAAAAATTGAGAAAACTATGTCTGAATTTGTTTATCTTTATAAATTAATTCTGGACACCCTGTATACAATAAGGCGACAGAATTTGAACAGGAATATCTCTAAACCTTCAGCAATATCTACTTATAGTAACATTTGTTAAACTTCATATTTGTGTGTGGTGATTTTTTAATGAGATGACACTTGTAGTTTATTTTACAAAAAATTTATATTTTTAAAACCACTAATTGGATAGCACTAAGATTTATAATATGAATAACGATCATTAAAGGTCATACCAAAAAGCAAAAATATATAGGATGTTCTATTTAAAAAAATTTAACTCCACTGTGTCACCTTTTTCTAGAACACCCTGTATAATCAGATATAATTTTAGAAAGTGCTCCTGAATACTTTGTGAAAATTTAAAATCTCTACCTATAATAGCACCGGAGCTATGGAACACCGACGCACTAATGCCCCACCCGGTATATGAACTACTTCAATTAAAGGCTTTTATATAGGTGGTTAGAAAAGTAGATGGTATGAATGTGGAATAATTAAGGGATCTCACTGGTAGTTATTTTTGTGTACAGATCATCTCATTCAGATGAGTCAGGATCACAATAGGCTGTACACGTTTTGATGATAAGGAAACTCAAGGAATTAATGAAGATAATCTACAATTACATTGGAACAAAAATTTCTGTTACTGCGGAGTACTTCAAATCATCAGCCGAACTTACTAATGTTGAATATCTTCAGGATTTCAAAGATCGATGCAAATGTGAGCTGCACATTCCAAACAAACCATAAAAAAGTATGGACTAAAACTTGTATTCGTGGGTGGTTCGTATTAATAGGCAAAGCAACGTTGCATAGGAATTACTGAAGAAAACAGTGAAACTAACAAACAAAATCAATTCTAACATTAGCTTATAATTTATTATTAGAGGTGTTAATATAATACCCGAAGTAGAAAAAAGGCAGCTTTAAAACTGCTTCAGATTAAACATTACCTTATGAATGTTATTATTTTTTGTAAAGTTTGTCAGATGCCGAAATGCGTTGCGACGTAGGTAACTTACGATTGGGTGAGTGAGATACGCTACCAGGCTAACTGGAATAAAGTCGAATTGTGAGTGAGAATAATAGAGCGTTCGACTACCGTAGAGAATGATATAAGATGAGAAATACCCTTACCCTTACCCATAAGTCTTCAAAGGGATGAATAGCACTAAATGCTAGATAACCTAAGGTCAAAAGTTTAACACAATTCGTAAATTCATAAATAAAAAATAGTTCTTTTTACTCTAACTGTATATAGATAAATTGCAACATTTTACCTAATTTTCTTCACAGATCGTCATCATTTCGTCCCTAAAATCTACAGTTAAGCGTTTGCGATGAAATTAGCGGACACCCTGTATATATATACACATGTATTGATTTGTGTAATTTATGAACGTAGTTTGTGTTTCTACAAATCTGTCTCTCTGTACTATTGTGTTGTATTTAACATCAATCCATTGAATAACATTTGTGCGTGTCAATTCTTATATATTCATGATTTCAATAGATCAAGCAATGAAAGACCTTAACGAATATTAGCCATTTTGCTTTGCTAGAATTAATACACTCAGATAACTATAATATTTGTTCATCTCTTCATATATCGGATGATCTATTTTAGACGCCCCTCATTTGTGTAAATACGCTTCGGTTTGCTCATATCTTGAGTGCCCCATCATCCCAAGGATTAGTTGAATAAAACGAATCAGTGATTAATTGTAACCTACCTCGACATATATAGCGTGAACCCCAGTTTTGGTTGCCCACGATATTAATTCCGTAGTAATTCGGTGAATCACAACCTTAAACCTGACATGCTGTATTTCTAATTTATTTCAAGACTTCAATATCCATTAAAAGTCGTACAGAGTTTCTGTTTCAGTTTATACAAGGTCTGTATCTGCAGTACACCTAAGAGTTTCTGTCTTCGTTCTTAAATGTAAGTTACAAACTTCATATTATACAGGGTGGCCTCTGTAAGATACCTTTGCAAGAGCCTAAGAAGACAGCGGCACCCGTATTTCCCGATTTTACGTACTTTTGCAGTGTTCAGCCACGCTTGTTATCGACAATTCACGACCTCGTTCCGATGTAGCTTCGGTGGCTGTGTTTGGATGTTCGACGAGTAAATTCATGTTTTATTATCATTTTAGCCTGTGATAAAATTTCAAAGTGTGTGCTTTTAAGAAAAAGGCAAGAAAACTGGAGCCATACAAAAATTTAATTAAATTCATGAAATCAGTGTCGAAAATTTATTCATTGTCATATATACTATTGGATGCAACAAAAGTACTATTGGGCGGTGTAATTATTATTTCCTATTTGAGTAATTTCGGTTCAAATTGCCATATATCGTGTAAAGATAGTAAAGTTGTCAATCATGAACTAAACTAGTTGTTGTTTAATTGCGCTTATAGCAATTCCTTTTTACAATTTTATTATTGCACTGTAGATGCACTAGTATTTGAAATTTGATGACCAAAGAATTGAATAGTAAATAACACAATCTTATAAAACAGCCGTCAAATTTTATGTTTATAAGTAACCATTAAATAACGCCGGATTTATTACATAAACAACCAGCATTCTGAATCAAAGCATTTGAAACTCATCATTATAATTTAACAAAAATTGTAATAAACGTGAAAATTTGCCTTTGGCCCATATTAAAAAAAAATATATATACAAAAGGATATGTTTAAATTCAGACTACTAATCATAAGAAATTCTATCATTAAACGTGGTTTAATTTCCAGGCCTTTCGTAAATAAACGACTTTAAAATGTAATAAATTCTTGCATACTTTCCCGAAATATAGTTAAAATTTTTCGAAACCTCTTCTACATCTAATCAAAAAATGCTATTAAGGTTTGATTACATTGATATGAAATATAGTGCATTTATTTAACGCATATACTCCTTTATATCAGAGTTTACTCAAATCCCTATTTCATCAGGTTTAATTCAGAAAGGGAGCGCTGTTCAATATAATTTTTGTAAAATAATATAAATGGATCCTCACATTCTTATACATAGGCAATTGAATAATTACGTGAAATATAAATGAATTTGTATTGATATAAGTGGTTTCTGATTTATTATTTTTGCATACGTTTACTATTACTAGCATAGCTTCAACGTCACTAACTTGCCGTTATCCATGTCTATTTTTTGTCTGTAATAAAGCTTACCAACATTCAGTGCTCCTATTTCGTTAAGAGAAAATTTATTAAAAAGTTTCAGCACAATGTGGAACAGTGCATCACAAAAGTGATATGTATGAGGAAAGACCCAACGACTTCACATGGTCACAGACATACACATACACGGTACAGTTAAAAAGATCAAGTGGCAATGCGCCGTCGAAGAATTAAAAGGTCAAAAAGTGCCGGCATCTGGTTCGCTGCTCAGTCGAAAACGTTGTAAAACGGCTCAGGAAAGATTGTGCAGCGATTGACCTGCGCGTTAAGAAGTCAGTCAACTATATTACCAAATTGTGTAAGTAAAAATGAGTTTTCTATTTATATTGAATTCTAAATTGCTAAAGATATTCCCGCTTATGTTGAATTATAGACATCATTTATTGGGATTGCCGCGACATTTTGCCCACAAAAAAGACAACATAACGATAAATGCAGGATACTAGGCAGTTCCACTGTATAGTTTGCAAATCGTTATCAAAGCGAAGTATAGGGAAAAAACCTAGAGGGTTCATCTACTGACGAAATTTACCACAAACAATTGCTATTACTAAGTGTGCTATGGAGGTATATTCCCATAACAAAAATCTAAAAGTTATAATTCTGAATGTCTTAGATAAAGCAGTCCTTGATGACAATTTTACTACTAAAGCAGGAAACTATTTCTTATAGGTGTTGAGACATTTACCGAAATATATACTAAATGAACATAAGGGATATTGTATAGATAAGCAATAAGCACAGTTATCCTCTCTTTGCTAGCCTTCTTCTCTGGACATTTTTGAACCTTTTCACGTATATAACACTTCTCGAAAATTTATTTTCTATTGAAATTAGGAGGTGACTTTAAAATAATATAACATACTTTAACCAAAAATGGGGGTAGTTAAAAGTCAGGAAAGAGTTTCATTGAAAATGTTCCTGGTCGTTTCTAAAAAATTCAATCAAAAAATAAGAAACATTTGTTTGTGTATTTCTTAGATAGTATAAATTATATCAGTAAAAATATAACTTAACTTCGCGTTGTGAAACGCGAATTATTTGACTACATTTCAATGCACACACTGCGGAATATTAAGTTTCATCTTATCTTGCATTAGATTTTCATACGTTCAATGTTAATTATTCTCCAGATTTTCATTTGTTTTATTAAATATTTAAATTATGGTTTATAATTATTATATGAGGTAATAGGTCAATAAATAATCGTATATATAGAACTATATAAATTTACTGTCAACTTCTTGACGTTTCGCTAATAAATTAGCTTAATCATAAGTATAATTCTAAAATATAAATGTTATAGATTATTATAAAATAAAAAA